>PVIW01000181.1:326654-605522 GCA_004026585.1 Noctilio leporinus | reverse complement strand
AGAAGGGGAGCAGCTTAGACAAGAACCTAATATAAAGGAACCATGGACATGGACAACAGGTGGGATTGACTTTGGGGGGAATGGGTGGGTGGGGAGGGGGACAGAGGGGAGCAAAAAAGGGGATGGATGTAATACAACAATAATAAAATTAAAAAAAAAAAGAAAAGAAATTTTGTGCTGGAGATTTCTTGCTGGGCAATGCTCCATGGTCAGGTAGACCAGTTGAAGTTGATAGTGATCAAATTGAGACAGTGAGAACAATCATTGTTACACCACATGGGAAATAGCTGACATGCTCAACGTAGCCAAGTTAATAAAGTTATTGATGAAAATGAAAAATGTATCTTTTATTTAATGGAAAAACCCATACAGATTTTTTTGCCAACCCAGCATCTTTTTCCCCTGATAATGATGACTGTCTTGTGCCATTTCTTCATGTAGCTTCTAGACGGGATAGGACAGACAAGTACAGCATATTGCTTATACCATCTGCTCTGTTTGCTCTGGGTCCAGGAGCCATGGCCCCACACAGGGTTGGTATGCTCACAGCTGGGGAAGGTGTGGGGCAAGAGCTAGTGAAAATGCCACAGAGCTTGCTTACCATTTTTAAGTAGCTTTTCCCCCTTCATTCAGCATTTTCTTGGTTGCTGTAAAGCTTTAGCCGTTTTTTGGTTTGACAGATTTGGTTCTGACAGTTTTCACTTGTGTTCAATCTTTCCGCAGAGGGATGGGAGTTTGGAACTGCCTTCTGGACCATTTTCCTAATGTCCTGGTCCCTCATTCACTTTTATAATTCAGTTATGTCTCCCTGACCACCACATGTAATCAATTTTTTGGTAGTCTCATTCATGTTTTTATTACCCTCTCCTGGTAGGTGATGGTGACATTGCTTTAATCATATTTAACAACTACTTCTTCTTCTTCTTCCTCTTCCTCTTCCTCCTCTTCCTCTTCTTCTTCCTCCTCCTCCTCCTCCTCCTCCTCTTCTTCTTCTTTCTCCTTTCTTTTTTCTTTCTTTTCCTTTCTAAAGATTTTATTTATTAGTTCCAGAGAGAGGGGAAGGGAGAGAGGCAGAGAGGGAGAGAAACATCAATGTATGATTGCCTTTCACCTGCCCCCAGCTACGACCTGGTTGGAGACCTCAACCAGGAGACTTCGCTTGCAACCTGATATTTAACTTCTATGAGCCATGATTTGCTCTTTAGAAATTGAAGATAATCTCCTTTCCTGTTTTCTTCCCTCCCTCAGTGGGTTCTTATGAAGACAAAGAGAATATGAACATGAAAGTATTTGTGTACAGTTAATCTGATTGTACAAATCTGTTGACATGAAACTTTATCATTGGCTTATTTTCTTTTGTTGTTGAAATATGAATCATCAGGAACTATTAAGTAGAAATAAGTTAAACTGGGAGCTCTGAATCTGTTCTCTGTTCTACATATTTTGTCAGCAAATTGTAGTTAACAGCAGAACATGCTGTAAACTTTTGTTTTTTACATCACTGCAGATTAGAATGCTTGCTCTTGAGCAAAGACAGAAAAAGAAGCAAACTAGGGAGAAACACATCACCAAACTTCTTTCAGTCTTTTGTAATCAAACCTGACTTTAAACATTGCCAATTACCTAGCATATAAAAACATAAATTGATTAAAAAGCTGTATTCAGTTTTCTACATCTTAGAGACCCTTCCTAATCTGTTTTCTTTATGTTTGCTATTTTAAAAACATTAAATGTCAGATCTTTACTTTCTTGTTTAGGTATTATCTAAAATATTTGCCTAAATATTAGCCAACATGTGACATTTTTAAAAAGTTTTTAGGTTATATTGTTTTATACCAGCATAAAAGCTGATTTCCTCCTAATGCCTTAAAAATTACAAAAATTCGTAAGAATCACTAAAGTACAAGTTGTCCAAGTTCTGGTAAGCCAGACACTTTAATTATGGTTCCTAGAACTAATAATTTTCTATAAGAAGTGATCTCTGGTTTTCTGGCTAGTACCAAGAGCCATTTTATTGTCTCAACTATTCATAGAAAAATAAATAATGATAACTCAAGAAGTTTTTAGGCAAACATAGCTATTAAGGAGTGTTAAGTCTTGTTCACTGTGAGGAAATAAATGTTTAGAAAATTCTTACTGTAAATATGATTATAACAGTTTCCCAAAGCCAATAAAATAAGTATTTGGTCAGCTAATAAAAAATTCAGTCAGTGCAATTAAGCAGCTAATGTGAAGACATTAATCAGAATTGCAAAGCTACTAAGTACCACTTACTATCATCTTGCAGGCTCAAGTGCTTTTCACTCATCAGGTGTCAGCAGTGTGCTTTCTTATTCAAGGCAACGCTCTTTAGGACTAAAGATTTCCCCCAAACTGTAGCTTCCTCCTGTGTTCAGAAATGTTTTCTTGAGACACAGATAGCATTTCCTTTTTAAAAAATTTATTTCTGAGTCTATAATGTGTCTTGGGGAAAAAAAGCTTCTTACTTAAGAGAGGTATCAGGTACTTTGGCCTCTATCCAGAACTTCTTGCCAAAAAATGCTAGAGGACCTCTATGTGAAGGAATTTTAATGTTATGTATACTCTTTATTTCTATTTGCAATAAGTTTGAGTATAAAATATATTTCTTGTAAGAAAAACTTTACCATATATACCTGGACCTGAGGCTGAATAAATCTGTGGTCATTCTTCTCTGTAATCATTAAACAAGAAGGGAGGGCATAAGCTATTAGGGTTTTTCCTGAAATTATTTTATAATCCCATACTTTACTTTTTTTAAAAATTTTATTGTTGTTGTATTACATCATCCCCTTTTTGACATACTTTACTTTTTATGAATCAAGATCATGTGAGTAATTTTAGTGTTTTAATTATATTGTGCTAGTATATAACTTATATACAAAGAGCAATTGGAAATACTTGCGAAATATATTAATTATTATATAGGTTTTGCTGAGTACAGCTGGAGAAGATCATACATTTGTAGATTTAGTGCCACTCAGCAATCATTTTGCACAAGCCCATGGTTGGTTTCTGTGTTTTCCCACAATGGCTTTCCCAGATCACCCCTTTCCCAAATCTCTCACTCCCACCTTCCCTCTTTCAGATTCAGCAGCTAACCTTTTAACATATTACACAGAGAAAATATAAGTATGAATGTATTCCCAGAAAAGCCAACCCCAACTGTAAACTTGTCTATGTTTGCACACATTGTTAACACCTCTGTCTGCCCTTAGATGCAAAGGGGCCTGTCCTGTGTCTGAAACTAATCTTGCCATTTGTGTTCTGTTGCCTACTTTGACATTCAACTCAGGGACATTACACCATCAAATTGGTCTCCACCCCCTTTTCAGATCTTCTCTTCTCTGTTAGATCTTTAGTTTACCACATGAAGTACTCAAATTTCCATTTTGAAACTTCTTTCATCAGTCCTAAATCTGCCTTGAAATACTGCCCTTTATTCATATTCATCAAACTTTTTAAAAAAGATTATCTGTTTATTTTCAGAGAGGGGAGGGGAGGGGGAGAAACATTGCTATTCATGGCTGCCTCTCGCACATCCCCAACTGGAGACCTGGCCTGCAACCCAGGCACGTGACTGGGAGTCCTACCAGCCACCCTGTTGCGCGGGCCGGTGCTCAATCCACTGAGCCACAGCCGCCAGGGCTCATCAGACTTTTGAAAGAAGTTATATGCTTGCTATCTCCACTGCCTTGCTTCAGTTTATTTCAGACCTAGTCCATTTTGGCTTTTACTTAGAATTTGATTTTGCTATTGACTTCCAGTTACAAAATTTGGCAGGTTAGCTTGTAGCAGTTATCTTACTTTATCTTTATGTGAACTACTTTCTTATCCTCAAACTGTGTCTTTCCTTTGCTTGTGACACTGCCCAGTTTTCTTTCACTGTCTCTGACCTCTGCTTCTGAGTCTTCATTGGCTAACTCTTTCCCTCTGTTCAAGTTGGTGCCATGCCTGGTCCTCCGCTGATCTCTCCGTGTCATTTGCTGTTGAGCACTTACTATGAGCTAGGCTCTGTCCTCGGTACTTCTTGTACAATGTTCCTGACAATTTGTAACAACTCTGAACAGCCACATAAGTTGCCTGAGTTCACTGCTAAACGGGTAGTCAGGATTTAACCATATATGTTTGATTCTGTAGCTATGTTATAATAGTTTTCAAACTTTTAAAAGAAACAGAATATTAAAAAATAATCTTACTAGAACCCCTAGAGGTGAAAGCATAACTACTGTGTTACAGTGGAGTTGGCAAATCCAGTCTGACCCTCCTCTCTAGTCTGCCCTCACGATGCCCTAAAGGCACTTAACAGAACCCAAGGACTCTATAAAGTGATGTGTATTAGATCTCAAGCCTATATTTATTTGTTTAAAACCCATATTTCCAGCTGGATCCTGGGAATTTCTATTTTTCTTCCTGTGTGCCTGACAAGTATATTATGTTCAAAATGGAACTGACTTCTTGGTGAAAGCTATTGTAACTGTTGTATAGTCTGTTGTGATGAAACTTCTTAACCCAACCAGTCTTTTATGCCTGAGACTAGGGGGTTACTAAGGATTTTTTTTTTTTCTTGTTGCTATCTCATTTATAATTAGATAATTAAACTTCTTAGGATCATAATCCCTAGAGGTGCTCATAATTATTTTCTTTGCCTCCTTTTTCACCCTCTTTTCTCTAATCTGTCTTTCACACAAAGATTTCTAAAATTCAGGTCAGATTGCATCATTTACCCACTAACATTTTTAATGAGTCCCCAATTATCCATTTAAAAACAGGGCCCTTCAAATTTGACATTCAGACTACTCCATGTTCTCTCAGGCCTTTAGACGTTTTGTATACTTTTCTTCTTTCTAGAATACTTTTTTGCCTCTATCTACCTGGCAAATTATTATGATTTTTCCTTCATATACCAACTTATGCACCAAGTTTTCTGCAAATGCTCTCATGACTTCTCCAGGTGTCTAGTTCTCCAACATTTTAAATTTGTTTGTTTTCATGTCTTTCTTTACACTAGACTGAGTTCATAGGGAACAGGGACTATCTTCTCATGTAGCACCTAGCACAGTACTGTTACATAGTAGTGTTTAATTAAATGGATGGATTCTTCCCAAGAAGATAAAAAAATTTTAACCTATCGGGGTTTCAACTGCTTTATTTATTTATGAGTTAATGGGATAAAATATATATTTTTTTCCTTCTTAAAGAATTCCTTTTATCATTTCTTGTAATACTGGTATGATGGTGATGAACTCCTTTAGATTTCTCATGTCTAGGGTGCTCTTGATTTCCCCTTCAATTTTAAGTAATAGGCTTACGAAAGTAGTCTTGGTTGTAGATCCTTAATTTTCATCACTTAGAATATTTTGTGCTAGTCTCTTCTGGCCTAAAAAGTTTCTGTTAAGAAATCAGCCGACAGTCTGTAAGGAAGTTACTTGTAGGTAAGTAACTGTCTTTGTCTTGCTGCTTTTAAGGTTCTCTGTCTTTAACTTTAGTTTTATTTATCTATATCTTATTACTGTTTTTCAGTATATTTTATTGATTATGCTATTACAGTTGTCCCAAATTTTTTTCCCTTTGCTCCCCTCCACCCAAGACTCTCATTCCCTCCTGTAGTCCCACCACCTTAGTTCATGTCCATGGATTGTACACATAAATTCTCAGATTTTACCCTTTCTTCTATTATTCTTGCCTTCTCCATATTTTGTACCCACCAGTTATGTTTCCTAATCCCTGTACCATTTCCCTGTTTCTCCCCCTCCCCTCCCAGCGGGTTGTTTGCTTAATTTATATTTGGTTTTATTTTATTTTTTAGGTTCAGTTGTAGATAGTTGTTAATTTGTTGTCTTTTTAATGTTCATAATTTTGATCCTCTTTTTCTTAAATAAGTCCCTTTAACATTTCATGTAATAATAGCTTGGTGATGATGAACTCCTTTAGCTTTACCTTATCTGGGAAGCACTTTATCTGCCCTTCCATTCTAAATGATTATCTTTCTCTGTCTGGCTTATTTCGCTTAACATAATATTCTTCAGGTCCATTCGTGATATCACAAAGGGTAAGATTTCCTTCTTATTTTATGGCAGAGTAGTGGCAGAGTAGAGTTGTGTAAATGTACCACAGCTTTTTTATCCACTTATTTACTGATGGACACTTGGGTGCTTCCAGATCTGGGCTATTGTAAATAATGCTGCATTGAGCATAGGTGTGCATATAGTCTTTTGAATTAATTTCCCAGAAATGGAAATCTGGGTTATAAGGCATTTTCTTTTTCTTTTTTTTTACAATTTTTTTGTTTATTGTTGTTGTATTACATCCATCATATAAGGCATTTTCATTTTTAATTTTTTGTGGAACCTTCATGCTGTTTTGCAAAGTGGTTATACCAATCTCCATTCCCACCAATAGTTCACAAGGGTCCCCTTTTCTACATCATTGCCATTATTTGTTGTTTGTTGTTTTATTGTTGATAGCCACTCTTAATAGCTGTGAGGTGATATCTCGTTGTACTTTTAGTTTGCATTTCTCTGATGATTAGTGATGTTGAACATCTTTTCATATGTTTAGTAGCCACCTGTATGTCCTCTTTGGAGAAGTGTTTATTTAGGTCTTTTGTTCTTTTTTTTAAACTGGATTTTTTTTTTTTTCATGTTGATTTGAATAAGTTCTTTTTTTGAAGATTTCATTTAATATTTTTAGAGAGAGGCAGAGAGGGAAAGAGACATCAGTGAATGGTTGCCTTTCACCTGCCTACAGCTGCAGAGCTGGCTGGAGACCTGGTTTGCAACCTGGTTATGTGCCCTGGCTGGGAATTGAACCAGCGACCTTTGGGTTTGCAGAGCAGTGCCTTATCCACTGTGCCACCAGCCAGGGCAATAAATTCTTTATAAATTTTAGATATTAATCTCTTATCAGATATATCATTAGCAAATATAGTCTATCATTCATTGTTGTTTTTTTTTTTTCATTTTGTTGATGGTTTTCTTTGCTGTACAAAACCTTTTTAGTTTGATGTTGTCTCATTTGTTTACTTTTTCTTTTGTTTCCCCTACCTGAAGAGATACATCAGAAAAAATATTGCTGTGAAAAATACCTGAAATTTTACTGCCTCTGTTTTCTTCTAGTAATTTTATGTTTTTGAGTCTTATATTTAAGTCTTTAATATATTTTGAGGGTTTCTTTTATTTATGGTGTAAGAAGGTGGTCTAGTTTTATTTTTATTTTTTGCATGCATTTGTCCAGTTTCCTCAACATCATTTATTGAACAGACTATCTTTACCCTATTGCATGTTTTTGCCTCCTTTGTCAAATAATAATGACCATAAGGTGTGGGTTTATTTCTGGGCGCTCTATTCCTTTCTGTTGATCTGTATTTCTATTTTTATGCCAGTACCATGATATATATATATTTTTTTTATTCCTCACCAAGAATATGTTTACCGATCTTAGAGAGAGAGAGGATGGGGTGGTGAAGACAGAGACAGACATTGATGTGAAAAAGAAACATCAGTTGGTTGCCTCCTGTATGTGCCCCAGCTGGGTGATTAAACCTGCAACCTAGGTATGTGTTCTGACCGGTGATTGACCCGTCAACCTTTTGTTGTACAGGATGATGCTTCAAACAACTGAGATGCCCAGTCAGGGCAATTCCATACTGTTTTGATTACTATGAACTTCTAGTATACTTTGATAACAGGTAGCGTGATTCCTCCATTTTTGTTCTTTTTTCTCAAGAGTGCAGTGACTATTTGGGATCTTCTGTGGTTCCATTTAAATTTTTGGAATATTTTTTTTAGTTCTGTGAAATAAGTTACTGGTATCTTACTAGGAATTATGTTGAATCTATAGATTGCTTTGGGTAGTATGGATATTATAATGATGTTAATTCTTCTTATCCATGAAAATAGTGTATGCTTCCACTTGTTTATATCTTTTTCAATTTGTCTTAAAGGCCTTATAATTTTCTGAGTATAGGTCTTTTATATATTTGGTTAAATTTATTTCTAGGTATTTTATTATGTTCTTGATCCAATTGTAAATGGGATTATTTTCTTAGTTTCCCATTCTGATAGCTCATTACTTGTATATAAAAATACTACTTATTTCTGGATATTTATTTTGTATCTTGCTACTTTCCTGAATTCGTTTATCAGTTCTAATAATATTATTTTGGTGGAATGTTCATAAAGAACCCTAAAATAATGACTGGCAGTTTTACTTGGGATGCCTTTTATTGTTTTCTTCTTATCTTATTGCTGCGGCTAGGAGTTCCAGTACTGTATTGAATAATAAGAGTTATGAAATCGGACATCCCTGTCTTATTTCTGATCTTAATGAAAACTCTTGTATTTTTTGCTCATTGACTATGATGTTGGCAGTAGGTTTGTCATATATAGCTTTTATTATGTTGAGGTATGTTCTTCCTATTTCCATTTTGCTGAGGGTTTTGTTTTTTAGTCATAAATGGGTGCTTGATTTTATCAAATGCTTTTTCTGCATCTATTGATATGATCATGTGGTTTTTATCCATCATTTTGTTTATTTGATGTATCATGTTTATTGATTTGTGGATAATTGTACCTCCCATCCCTGGAATAAATCCCACTTGATTATGGTGTATGACCTTTTCAGTGTACTGCTGGATTTGGTTTCTTAATGTATTGTTGAGGATTTTAGCATCTGTTAATATATTCATCAGGGATATTAGCCTATAATTTTCTTAGTTTGTGGTGTCTTTATATGTTTTTGGAATTAGGATAATATGATCTCATAAAATGAGCTGAAAGTGTTCTGTCCTCTTGAATTTTTTTGAATAGTTTTAGAAAGCTAGGTGTTAGTTTTTCTTTAAATGTTTGGTAAAGTTCACCCATGAAGCCATCTAGTTCAGGGCTTTCATTTGTTGGGAGTTTTTTGATTACTGCTTCAACTTCACTAGTTTAAGCTTTCTATTCAGATTCTCTGACTCTTCCTGATTTAGTTTTGGAAGATGATACTATGTTTCTAGGAATTTATCCATTTAGTGCAGATTGTCCAATTTGTTAGCATATAATTGTTCTAATCTTTACCATTTTAATTATGATGTGTCTTGGTGTGGGTCTGGGATAAGATAATTTCATTATAATGTTCTTTTTCAGTTTTAGGATTTTGAGTTACTTCCCTTATTGTTCTGTGTATACTGCCTTTACCTACTAGTCTTTTCATTTGTTTTCCAAAATATTTAAATTTTATTTTTACTGAACTCATGTGGGATTAATTGAATTTCCTTGGTATATATGTTATGCCATTTCAAATAAAATCCTATCTTTAGTTTCAAAAATATTAATTTTCATAAATGGAGGCCAATTAGGGACAACATTTATCAGAATAATCTTTGTTTGGATTTTGTTTCTTATTTTTGCTTTTGTTGACTCATAATGGCAGATTTACCCTAAACCATATCTAGAAATATGGAAACTGCGTGGCTTATTTTATGAACTTGGTATGACAGGTGGAAATAATTTTTCTCCCAAAAGGTGGAATTCAAGAAAACAATCGAGTATTTTTCCCCTTCCCTTTATCCTTTTAAAGTAATAAAACAGGAAATTTAGGTTTAAATTAAACTTTTTAAAAAAATTAAACTTTTCGAACTTACGACTTTTAAGAAGTCATATGTAAATGATTAGAATGTGTTTTTTATTAAAATACTATACCAGCATATGCAGAGTCATAATATATTGCCCAAAAATGTAGTCTGGAAGCAAACCAGAATACTGAAAATAATGGTATAATTTTTTAAATAAGAGGAAAATATTTTTTTACACATGATGAAGTTTTTGGTTCAAGTGGTATGTAACCAACTAACTGACCTATCTGTTAAATCATTCTGTTCCAGAAAAGTTTCATTTTTTATCAAATTGATTGCATTAGCACATTACTTATGGTAATGGGCATAGATTTTTTCCCCCAAAGTGATGCTGTGGTTTTGCTTTTGGAAGAGAGTGCAAGTTTTCTGTGGGCTCAAACAGTAAAAATGCTTCTTAAAAACTTGAGATTGTTATGCAAACCAGAACTCTTGAAGTTTTTTAGACTTTATTGCTTCTAGTCACTATTCCCTTGAGTAGATATTTTATGAACTTGTTTCCACTTGCAGGGAAAATAGAATTTTCCATGATTGAGAGAAAACATCAGTTATTTTATCCATTGGCTTTGTCTTTGCTTGTTATTATTTGCTTTAGAGATTTAGAAAAGTTATTGACATGATTCAGATTCTGCTGTGTGAAATAGACCTTTTGAAAAGGTGTTTGAATGGAAAAAATAAATATCTTACGAAATATCTAGCTTTGGGCGTGTCCAATTCTGTTTGAATTTCTTGCCTTTCTTTGCATTTGTAGCTATATTCCAGTATAGTATGTACATTTAAGTTTAAACTAGGTTCAGCTTATAAGACAGGATCGTAAAATATCAAAGCAATTTTTAAATATATCTATTAAAGAAAATGCCATCATTAAGAATTTAAATGAAGTCATTTTATATTCTACGTTATACCCCATCTTTCTGTCATTTTTTAGGCATTTTCTTAGTTACAAGAAACTTTCCTGTCCTCCTCAGTGACTGATATACAACTTTTGTTCCACTGAATCCTCTGCCATCTTCCTTCACAACTTTATATTTTGTGCTCGTTCTTCACATTCCCTGTGGTTTTACTTGCCATTTTTGTCATGGTCATCTTTCGATCTCTATCTTAACTACCCCAAATCTTGATTTATTTTCAAACTTCTATACTCTGCATACAAGTTAGGGTGATTTATTTATTTTTTTAAAGTGGTAGCTATATACTAAGTTGATGTTTACCTTGCTGTTAAGAAACGTGCATGATGGAAAATGAATAACATTCATAAATAGTCATGGCACTTATAAGAGGAGTAGAGATAAAATACTATGCAAATTTAGAGGAGGAAAGAAAAAATTCTACCTGGGCAATCTAAGGAGATGGCACCTAAAATATTTTAAAATATTTTAAACATGGAGAAATACAAAGAGTAACATAAAAAGAATTATAATTCTGCCACTCAGAACTAATAAATGTTATCTTCAAAAGTGTAAAGGTAGACATTACATTGAGCCCCACAGAGACAGCGCCGGCAAGTGCGAGCCAGATGGGCACCGGGCGACACTGCTCGCTGAGGAAAATAATTAAGCATGGGCAAAGGAGACGCTAAGAAGCTGAGAAGCAGTATTTCATCATATGCTTTCTTTGTGCAAACTTGCTTGGAGGAACACAAGAAGAAGCACCCAGATGCTTCAGTCAACTTCTCTGAGTTTTCTAAGAAGTGCTAGGAGAGGTGGGAGACCCTATCTGCTAAAGAGAAAGGAAAATTTGAAGGCGGACAAAGCCCGTTATGAAAGAGAAATGAAAACTTGTATTTCTCCTAAAGGGGAAACAAAAAAGAAGTTCAAAGTTCCCGATGAACCCAAGAGGCCTTCTTTGGCCTTTTTCTTGTTTTGTTCTGAGTGTGGCCCAAAAATCAAAGTAGCGCATCCTGGCCGACCCAGCGGCGATGTTGCAAAGGAGCTGGGCGAGATGTGGAATAACGCCGCTGCAGATGGCGCGCAGACTCACGGAACTAGGCTGCTAAGCTGTGGGAGAAACACGGAAAGGACTTTGCTGCATACCAAGCTAAAGGAAAGCCTGATGCTGCAACAAAGGGAGTCATCAAGGCTGAAAAAAGCAAGAAAGAGAAGGAAGAGGAGGAGGAGGAAGATGAAGAAGAAGATGATGATAAATAAGTTGGTTCTTGTGCAGTTTTTTTTCTTGTCTATAAAGCATTTAACCCCCCTGTATACTACTCACTCTTTTTAAAGTAAAAAATTGAAATGTAAGGCTGCGTAAGGTTTGTTTTTAAACTGTACAGTGTCTTTTTTTGAATAGTTAACACACTACTGAATGCGTCTTTAGATAGCCCCGTCCTGGTGGTATTTTCAGTGGCCGCTAACCTTGCCTGGTACAGCCTGGGGGCTGTAAATTGGCGTGGAAGTTTAAAGCAGGTTCTTGGTGCACAGCACAAATTAGTTAGATATGGGGATGGTTGTTTTTTCATCTTCAGTTGTCTCTGATTTGGCTTATACGAAACAATTGTTCTGTTAACTGAATACCACTCTGTAATTGCAAAAAAAAGTTGCAGCTGTCTTGTTGACATTCTGAATGCTTTTAAGTAAGTACAATTAAGAAAAACAAGTCTAAAGGTAACATCTTTTCCTTCTGAACAAAACAAAGGCATAGAATGCTTAACCTTAGACATCTCCTCCTACTTTCCTTGCTGTTTTTTGTTTGGTGGTGATGGTGATGTTTTTGGCTTATCCTTGCTCTTTGTATCCTATTCTTCCGATGGGGGTTAATGTCCTTCTTGCTAGAGTACATTCTTTAGGGCATCATTCACATTTTCTTTGTTTTAGTTCTGCTAATTTTTTTGTCTTTTTCCTCACATACTAATTCATTCCAGAAAGGACCCAGCCATTGTTAATATAATGAGAATGGTTTGCACAACTTTGATGTTACCTAACAGCCAGGGAGAGTGGGCTGGAATGCACATGTGTGAACAATGATAACTTCATTGTACCAGTCAGTGGGGGTGGTAGACGCCATTGAGTGAGCATGTGTACTGTGTGGCTGTGGCATTTAAAATGACTGAGTGTGTAGAGCAACATACCTGCATCAGATTTTGCGCTAAGCTTGAACATTCTTCCACAGAAACTATTTGGATGATTCAGAAGGTCACAGCTATGGGGAAGTGGTGATTGGCTGCTTCACTGCTACAATGCACTTGCTCATGCGTCACATCTTGTGCAGAGTTTTTTGGTAAAGCATCAAATCACCCAAGTGACTCAGCCCCACTACAGCCCAAATTTGGTTCCCTGTGATTTCTGGCTTTTATCAAACCTAAAATCATCTTTGAAAGGAAAGAGATTTGACTGTTGATGAGATTCAGGGATGGTTCAGTGACCCCCCCTATACAGATACTCTAATTCATGGATGCTCAAGTCCTGATAGAAGATGGTGTAGAATAATATATATGGTGGGCCATTTGCATCTATGGATTTCCATGATCAGTTGGTTCAATCCATGGATGCGAACCCAGGGATAGGAGGGCGAATTATATATTGAAAAAATCCATTTATAAGTGGAACCACGTGGTTCAAACCCATGTTATTTAAGGGTCGACTGTATGCTCCTTTTGATGTTTCTTTTCAGATTCTTTTATCTATGGGTCTGGGTGTGTTGTCCAGCTATTGGTTGTGTCTTCTGAGTTTTATAAGTGAGGTTCAACTCCATCTTTTAAAAATCTGTGAACTCCCCAGTCTACAACTATACCTTCTGAACATGCACAATCTCATCTAAAAACCTGTGAACCCCTTTTTAGTTACCATGAGCCTTGGATTCTGAAGGCATTTTGATACAGAGACTCACATTTGCATCTGCCAAAGTCCTGTTGACATCACTGAGTCTGGACTGATTGTGAATTCTTAATTTGTCAGAGGTGGAGCAGGCTTGGGTATTGTGATTTATTATGTATAATCTCTTTTCTATCCATGCCCCTAGACTTTCCCATGACTATCGCTAGGCCAGGGGTCAAAATTTCCCTACAAGTTGTTTTACAGAGGGGACAGCATTTTGTAGACCTAGATTAACATTCAGGAAGCTGAGCCCAGTTCCTGCCTCTAACCGGGCTGAGACCCGTCTCCTGTGCTTCCATGGTTGTTGAAACACTAGTACCCAGCACCTTTCTCAACTTCAGCCTCACTCATGCTCTGATTTCGAGCCTATATAATTTCTGGCACCTGAGGGTTTTCTTGCTTTTAATCTTAGTTGTTTATTTCATATTTTTGGTTGGTGTAATGTATGACATTTTGTGTTGCAGAGGGAAGCTTCTCTTGTCTTTTTTCAGAATTGAGGGGTTGACATTTGAGCCTAGGCTCTAGAAGACAGGCCATGGTGAGGGCATTCCAAGATAATGAAACACTAGGAGCAAAGATACGGAGCGTAGGGACTAAAAACCTGATGGTTGACTTTGGCTTATGTTTAATATACATGAAGATGATTAATGGGAAATGTTTGGAAAAGTAGGCCTTGAATGGCTGGGAATTTGGACTCTATTCTGCCTACAGCAGGGAGCCAGTGAATGTCTTTGTATGAGAGAATGCTGATCTTTGCCCTAAGAAGGTGAATTTAGTAGCCATGAATAGGTTGGAAATAGAACATGTTGTACGTAAGGAGATCAGTTAAGAGGTAGGTAACAGTAGTCCATGAATGAAGTAATAAAGAACTGAAATAGGCAAGAATAGTGGCAAGGATGCTGATGTGACAGGTAAATTAGATTTGTAGAGAGAGTGTGATGTAGGATCCTCACTGGTTTGCAGGAGAAAGAGGATTCCAAGATGACCCCAGGAGTATATTAAAACTAGTAAGAGAAATTAAGAGACACCGAGAGGGGGGTAGGTTTGTAAAGGGAGGTGAGCTCAGTTATGAAGATACTAAATTTGCAGTGCCAGTGGAATATCAAGCAGATAAAAACATTAGGCTTATAACTAAGATGGGTAAAAGGGCAAAAGATAGATCTAGTAGATCAGAAGTGATCAATGAAGCCAGACATTTCAGAGACAGAGTCGAGAATAGAAGAAGAATAGGTAAGCCAAGAAGAAAATTAGTAATTAGGAAGCAGATGGGAAAAGAGAAATTTAGGGAACCGTTTGTCTAAGGGTAGGAAGTGTAGCTCAAATTACAGTCATTTTTATGGAAGTCAGAGGCTAAGAGCATTTCACAGCCAGAGGCTGTCTCCAGACTTAGAGGTGAAGGAGGATGAGGACAGAGGGATGGCCATCTAATGGCAGTGGGGTCGAAATACTGGATGCGAGGGATGTGAGAAAGGAGAGTCCGTGAGAGTGGAAATAATAGAGCATATAAACTTTTGAAATAAAATATGCTAGCACATGCATAGTATTTGTGAAATACAGATCTGTATGTATGTGTTTGTGTATATGTAAATGCATTATATATGTATGTAAATTTCCCTTTTGTTTTTTAATAAGTAGGTGTTGGTGTCCTTGGGTTGCTCTGCCACCCTGTGATAAAAGATTAACCAGGAGGTCTACTTCTTCTGTTTTGTCTAATTTTAAAAACAACATAACCTCCACTTACATCTTCATATTCGGGGTACAGTGAAAGGTGGAAGTGGGGGAAGCACTATTGTTGTTGGGATAGATGTGGGAATAGACAGAAAGATCACAGTTGGCAAAGAAGAGGCATGTACTAATTAGCAAAAGGTAAAACACTTCGGAAATTTGGGCTATTGAAAGCATACTTTGTATTAATAGTACCAAAGAGAGTATGTAGAGGTGGACAGGGACACTGCATTTCTGTGTCAGACATGACATATTTTTTCTTGTTTAATCTTCTAAAAACTACTGTGAGGTATTGTTGTCTCACTTTTACAGATAAGGAAACCGAGGCCTAAAAAGTAAAAGCACTTTCAAAATCATGTTAATAATTGTCTAAGGAGGGATTCAAACTCAAATGAATCTGTTTCAAAACTCTTTGTCCTTTCTTCTAAACCATGATGTCTTTATATATTTATGTGGTACAGGGGAAGATGGAAAGTGGTAACAGTGTAGAAGTCCATGGTTGTTTCTGTTTAGAGAGTTTGCCATAAGCAGAAAACAACACTAATGGAAGAGTTTCCCTTTTGTAAATTTTGGGAAGTGCTTGACTAACTACCACTGAACAAGGAGAGGAATTGAGTTTTGTTTCTCCATGTAGGCTGTTACCTTCATATTAGCCACATAGAGTATGTATGTACCAGCATGTTTCATTCTGGTAAAGAAATAGAAATTTGCAGTACTATTGTGGGGAAAAATTAGAGATTATCAGGGCCTTGACTGAGGTTTCATTGACCCCTTAAGTGATTTTTATCTGCCACTTTGTTTCTGCTGCTTTGGTAGGTCACCTTTTTAACCACTGATCTGACACTTAGGCTTTCTAATAGAATCATAGTAGCTATAAATAGTAGTAGTGAAACCAAGGCCATGTTTCCATGCAGGTTATTGACTGGATTAATGGCAGCCAGTTTCATAATTATTTTCTGTGCACTACATTTCTTAAATTAATGAAGTATTTCATATGTAGAGAAACTATATAGTATATACATTTTACATAGAATAATAAAACAATTGGTGAATCATTTCCATTCTCATTGTTCCTCCCTCCTCACTCCTTCAAATCCTGCATTTTGAATTCCAGTTATTGATTTAGGAGATGGAGCATAATCAATGCTGTTGAAGCTCCCTATATTCATCCCTCTTCCCCCCCGACTCTGGTCCCACTGCACATCAGAGATTCACTCACCCTAAATGTGGCAACTATCATTTCTTGGCTTTTTTAAATAGTGTAGCTGTAGCTCCTTTGTTTTCACTGCTGTATAATATTCTATATTAAGTAATATAAATTTGTCCATTCTCCTGTCAATGGACATTTGGATCATTTCCTTTGCTTTTTGCTATAAGAAGCACTGCTGCTTTATGTACCGGGCCAGGAGTAGGGTCCTTGGAGCCCAGCTGGAGAAATCTAGTGTTTCCTGTCCCTGTCTCTGCTATTGTTACAAGAAGAGGTCAAGGAGTCAAGCCAAGAAGCAGGTTCTAATTTGCTTTCCAAGTTGTTTACACTCCTCTTGCTTCTACCTCCTTTGCAAGTCCAGGGGAAGGGAGTGCGTGAGGTATGGGGAGGGGATTGTAACATGCGGTAAACCTGAATGCACCTTTCTCTTCAAAATCCCTTGCTTGAATATTAGTCAAGATTCCCCAGACAAACAGAGCTTATAGGAGAGATAGATAGATAGATAGATAGATAGATAGATAGATAGATAGGAAAAACGAGATTTATTATAAGGTATTGGCTCACACAATTTCAGAGGCTGAGATGTTCCACAATTTGCTGTTTGCAAGCTGGAGACTCAAGAAAACCAATGGTGCAATTCAAAGGCCTGAGAGAGAACCAGGGTGTAGATGGGGTCCAAGTCTACATGCCAGTCAGGAGCATCAAGACAGGAGAAAATCAGTGTTGCAGCTAATACAGTCAGGCAGAGTGAATTCAGTCTTCCCCCTACCGGTTTGTTACTCTCGGGCCCTCAGTAGATGGGATGATACCCGTTCAAATAGAGGAGGACCGTATGCTTGTCTCTTTCACAATCACCCTCACAGATAGACACACAGAAATGATTTGCCAGCTCTCTGGGCATCCTGTGGCTCACTCAACATAATTTTATGTGTTTTATGTTGTATTTTATGGTGATTCTCAGCTTCTGTGTTAGTTCTCTAGGTATCTGCCTTAGGCCTGCCTGTCTTCTCATTCTGTCTACTCTTCCTAAATACTAGTGTCTACTCTTGTAGTTTCAAATAACCATCTAAAGACTAGTAACTTCCTAATTGTTATCTTAACTGTATAATTGTTTTCTTAGTACTTGGCCCAAATGTTTCTCTCCTCCACTATATGCCTCCTCTATATCACTTCAGATTCAAGTCCAGAATTAAACTTCTGATCTTTACCTCTGCTCTGTCCCACCCCCATTTGCTCCTTTTCCATTATTGCTTCAGGGCATCTTCTCTGTTACACATGACTAGATAGTCAGAAGTTGACCTTAACTCTACTTCATTCTTTCCTTTCCCTGCTCACATTTCCACTTAATTGGTCCTCAAATATTGCTTGAACCAGTACTTTACTTTATTTGCGCTACCACCACCCTAAATCAGACACCATTGTCTCACACATGAAGTAGTATACAAACATTTTCATCAAGAGCCTCTATAATCAACTCATGCTTTTCTCCCAATCCATGGTTCAGCCAAATAGCTTGTTTAAATAATCAGATTCCTAACAGTAACTTTTCAGTGGTTATCCATTATCCTGTGAATGAATTTCACAGTTCTTAATATGTCCTATAAGGTCTTTTTTTTTTTTTAATTAAATTTGTCGAGGTAGGATTGATTCTATCCGGCCTTCTTTTGGTACTTTCTGCCTATATCCGTAGCCTCACCCTGAGCTGGAGCCAGCTTTCCCCCACATTCTCCATGTGTGCTGGGGCTTCTGGCCACTGCGGTATGTTCCTCCTCTGCTGTCCTCTGCTGTCCCTGCTCTTCCTTGTCCTTTGGGTCTAAACTGTCATTTCTTTAGGGAGACCTTTGCTAAACTTGTTCATGTTGGCTTCCCTTTTTATCCAAACCTGTAGTTCCCTGGCTTTCTCATAATGATCATTATTTGACATCTGTTTTCCCTTGCTGAATTTTAAGGTCCATGAAAACATGGAATCTTTGCTATTTAAGTCTCTAGGTTGCTTCAATACCTGGCACATATTAGGCACTCAGTAATTAAAAAAATTTTTTTTGAAATTTTGAAGACTGAGTTGCATACATACGAATTTTTGCATTTTTCCTACCCCACCCTTAGGGAAAAATTATCCTGTTTTTATAAAGATGCGATGAAACTTTTGACACACATTTGTTATTAGCATGGACTTCATAGTAAAAAATCAAATACATTAGACAAACCAGAATTTTTCAAAGAACCTGATTTAAGAAATTCAGAAACTAAGCCCTGGCTAGTGGCACAGTGGATAAGGCGCTGGCCTGCGAACTCAAAGGTCGCTGGTTCGATTCCCAGCCAGGGCACATAACCAGATTGCAAGCCAGGTCTCCGGCCAGATCTGTGACTGTGGCTGGAGGCAGGTGAAAGGCAACCATACATTGATGTCTCTTTCCCTCTTTGCCTCTCTCTCTCCCCCCTCTCTCTAAAAATAATAAATAAAATCTTAAAAAAAAAAAAGAAATTCAGAAACTAGGATATTTATTTTTATACCTATTGTATTTCCACCACAGAGGTAACACTTGTCTCTTGCTAGGATATATTTTTATATAACTCTAATTTAACTTATTTTTAGATTTTCATGAAACTTTGCCTTCTCTTCTCTCCCCTAGTTATTATGTTGAATAAATTAATAGGATTAAGTATCATGTTTTAAGAATCAGTAAGTAAAAACATTTAAACCATTTTCTGCTTAATCTCATAAAAGCATATTCGAACAAGACTGAAATTAGCCAAACATAATTGTTACTGAGATAAACATCTGATTTTGAGAAGTACATTTAACATTTATCAAAAATTATTCTATCTATTATTGGTAACTTTGCCTGGTTCTATTCAAATTTTCGAGGTCTATCCCGAAAGTATTGGCGGAACAAACTTACTATATTGACATTGGCTCAATACTTTCAGGACAGACCTCATACCTCACTGCCCCTGATTGCTGAGATATTTCCAGTATTTGTCTGTATTAAATTAATGGAATCTATTCTTAGAGGTTTGTCAGTTGAGATATTCAGAACTGCCCATGACCAGTTGTTCATAGAATATGTTACAGTACATTTTTGTGTTTGATAGTTCACACTCAAATCAAGGAAATATTCCTTTTGCTATGTAGTCACATTAACTTTCAATAATAGTTACCCTGCCCAAAAATTTCTGGTGTGTTCTTTGACAGCAATAAATTGCACAGTTTACCTAAGTTATAATTCAGAAAGGCTTATCTAAGCAATCTGTATTCACCAGTACACTTGGGCATCATGTGGCTTTTAATGTCCAAATCTGAACTTTAGAATTGTTCCAGATTATTCTAAATATCTGGAATAATTGGTCACTTGATTCCTAAGTGTATTAGTATAAATCTGAAATCAGCTTTAATAATTAGTTTATTCAAGTTGTGTTTTTACTTGATGGTTGGATAATAAAGTGAAGCGTAACATCATGACTGTTTGCTTGGAGTTCATGAGCCATGTGTTTTTATAGCCAAATTGCCCTCTGAGTTATGGACATCTCTGATCTGTAGTGCTTTCCCCATCTATCTTAGAATATATATATGATGATCAAGTTCCCTCTGTGGACAGTTTGTCTATTCTGATATTATGATTAAGTTAGGATGCCTGAGCACTAACCTCAGTTTTCAGAATGTTTCTGCCCTGTAGGGGTAATTGTCTGAGCATACTATTGCTATGATTATTTTTAACTCTCATTGAGATAGATTCCAGGTTGTTAATGTAAATCTTTTACAACTTTGCCTGAATTTCTTGCAAGAGCTCATGGTCTTGACAGCTGAGGATCAGATGGCTGATCTCTCTTAATGGCACTTATATTTAAATTTTGTAGGCTGGGAGGCAGAACTACTTGGAACTGGTCTGTTTAATGCCTAATGGCTTTAAATGCAGACTTTAAAAAATGGGCCACCTTGTAAAAATAAAATCTTAGTCTCTAGAGTTCATTCCCTTTCTTAGTTTAAAGCAGTCCAAGTTTTTAACTCTGTGGTTTTTTTTTTTTTTTTTTTTTAAGTTTCCATAGGGCCTGGTAATTTGAGATAGAAGGAACTAATATGAACTTCACATTTTCATTTCAATTTAAATCCCAAGATTCTTTGATTCTCTGGAGCCAAAGCTTTTCAAGGGTTTTCGTGAGGAGGTCATGCTGGAGGGGAAGGGTGCCGCCTCTCGGCCTTGAGGGGCGACCCTGCCCTCTGCCCGCGCTCGGGCGAAGCATTGCTATGTAGCCCTGAAATGAGCGGGGTCCGGTACTTCAGCCGGATGGTCCAGGGCTTTTAAAGTAAGGAAAATGGTCAAAGAGTAATCTCAGAGGAACTATCTTATGTTAGAGAACTGACAAAATGAAGACCTTCTGAAGCTAAGCGTAAATTATACCGTCTTTGGGAGCAAAAGCTGCTAAATGTAACAAGAAAATGATGATGTAGGAAATCCAAGTTCAGGAACAAACTTCAAGTGTGGTTTTCTAATGCTTACTCCTCCCTCACTTTGCCTCTCAGGAGCTGTTGCCTCTTTTTCCTCCTCCTCCTCTCAAGTCTATTCGAGAGATTTTGATGGGTAACGGCAAAGTCAGGCAACTAAACAAAGTATTAGGGCGTAAGATGCCCTCTGTACAGGAATGATCTTAGACATGCTTTTGAAAACATACTATTTTTTTTAGCCTTATTAAGAAAATAATCAAAGGTATGATTTTAAAAAATCTTTGCGTTTAGCCTGCTTTTAGTAAAAATAAGGTATAATAAGGTATAGGTACCAATATAAATAAACTTTGTTTTCCCTGGTTTCTGCTTATAAGATTTACAGGTATTTAAAATAAATCCATGAAAAACAGAAATACTGCCCTAGGATTGGCTATTAGAGCAGTTACCTCTGGGCTTCAAAATCCAGCTGAGCTTGACTTTTGGAAATAAATTTGGCTAAGACTTCTTCCTCATTCTCTTGGATAAAGGTGTACATGAAATGATACTGACCTTTGCCAGAAGCCCCAGGAACGCTATTCAGTGATGTACTTGTAACGGTCATGAAAGAATTAAAACAACACAGATGTGGATTAATGTGAAAAAGTAGGTGAAATACAAAATTCCCATTGTGTGGTTTCAATGTGGCAGATCCTTTAAAATACTTTGGTGTACCACAATAATTAAAGTGTTTAAGAACATTAAGATACCTAGAAAATAAAGCCCACAATTGAATAACAAGAAAGAACTGTTTTATTTTTAAAATTGGAATTAATGTAGGTTGCCATGGTGAAAATCAGTTGAAATATTTAACAATAACTGTTTTGTACAGCCCTAGAGATCAAAACCAGCAAGGTAAATAGGCAGGTCTTTAAAGAATCGTTCTCACAGACATGTTTCATGTAAATGATTGCTAGAGAGGAAATGCATTTTCTTCAGTGGTATGCAAAGACATTTTAATTGACTTGGTTTTGGCAGTGAGAATCTACAACTTAGCATTAATAGCTCAAATTTGAAAATATTTGCTCATTGCTCTGGATTATGACTGTGTTCAAGAAACACTATTTTCAAACACTAATTAATCATTTAAAATAAACTTTTTAAAAACACATTTATGGCATCAGTACATATGACTGTTTATTACATTTTACCTATAAAAAGTTGAACTGTTTTATATACTCTTTATGGAAACAGTGCACAGTCATAAATTAAAAGATGCAACTGTTTTGGATATTTTACTGGTGGTCCTGTGTTTTCCTGCCAGCAGTGCAGCTGTTTCAGGTTTCTCAGGATAACATATAAAAAGCTGTATGTACACTGCAAGTTTATGCTTGAATTGCCAAGCCAGAGATGATGGTATGACTCAACTTTCCCAGAAGCAAGTTGTACGAAAATGTGATGAATCAAAACAGCTAGTTGCTAGAGGTCTGTATTCCCGCTGTGAAAACCAGTTCTCATTTATGATAGTTGGTTTGTGAAGTCTGACAGACATTCCTTTATGGTGTTTGAGTTTTGCCATGAGCTTAACAGCCACTGAACAGCCACTGGAGCCATCCAAGATGTTACTTTTCTTGGGAGGGTGTGAGGAAGGGGAAAGGGTGGTACAGCATTATCAGGAGTATGGGTAAAAATTAGCTGGAAACTTGTATTAGGAATGAAACATTGTAGTTCCAAGATACTGTAAAGATGTTTTTCACTTATTACTCATTTGATAGAGTTCTCAGTGATTTTATGCTGTTCCAGGCGTTGAGTTTTAGATTTTCTAAGGTGATTTAACACTTACCTCATTTCTCATGCATCAGAGTCTTAACAGTTTGACATTTTATTGTGTTCTGTGAGGTAATAAACAGATATTTTTATGACCATGCAGTAGGTTTGGTAAATTCTCATTTAAATTCCATGGGACTTAAGGTTCTATCAGAGTTTGACAATGACCGTTTAATAACAGTGGTCTCCAAAGTGGGATGCATCCCCACCAGGGTATTTAAGATGGGAGAAATTATTGGAACTTTTATTAAGTTTTTATTTCATCCTTTAAATATTTCTATTATACATTTTTATTTTATTATATTATGTTATGTATATATTATGTTATATAATACTATTTAAAATATTTACACTACATGTATATAATTTCTAAATAAGTGTACAAATTTTAGAGATATATGCTCAAGTATTTTTTTATTGCTACAAGTATACTATCAAAAAAGTTTGGAGTTTGTTGCTCAGTAAGTATTAATTTCCCTTTTCCTTCCACTTTCCCCTTTCACCCTTGGCAGAGAAGCAAAGAATTGAGTTGACACCTTGATTTGTGGCAATGGGAATACATTATAGCCAATTCCAGGAGCTTATGCCGTG
The DNA here is from genome assembly GCA_004026585.1 of Noctilio leporinus. NCBI lineage: Eukaryota > Metazoa > Chordata > Mammalia > Chiroptera > Noctilionidae > Noctilio > Noctilio leporinus. The sequence continues at coordinate 582,309 of PVIW01000181.1, read as the reverse complement.
TCTTACTTGGACCACTATTTCTATTTGGCCTCTTATAATGCCATATATTTTTTAATCACACAAGCTTATTAAACATGGATACAAATGAAAAACAGACTTGTTATTATGTTAGAAATAGTAAGTTGCTCATGCATCAAGACTTTGACACACAGGAAGTTTGAATGAATGAGTAGAAAAGTTTCCAAGTTATTAAAATGTTCTGGTGCCTGATTTATTCATTTGCCATACCAGTAATTCTAAGGTGGGTGAAGCTCCTTTACTTCCTGAGGCCTGAAGAAACAATGTGGTTTCTTAAACTAGGCATTAAAGCAAAGCTGGAAATGTTTGTTTTCCAACAGTGCTAGTAGTCTTGCTAACAACTTGTTCCTCTTTGGTTAGGATTCTCATTTTTTCAGGCCTGTTTGTCTACCTTTATCAAGGTAGAAAGTTTGAATTGCTAAATAACTATGTGTGATTAAAGAAAAAGTGTCTTTTACTTTGTTTTTTGAGATCAGTTCAAAGATTCTTCTGTATTTGCTAATTGGGACATTATGGGGGGGGTGGGTTTTTTTTTTTTTTTTTTTTTTTTTTTTTTTTTTTTTTTTTTTTTTTTTTTTTTTTTTTTTTTTTTTTTTTTTTTTTTTTTTTTTTTTTTTTTTTTTTTTTTTAACTCAGGGCTCAGACTAAGATTTCTTGGACATGTAATTTTCTAAAGTTTCCTCTCCTATTTAAGAAGGAAATAATCTACTTTGTAATACTAAAGTAACTTTGAAGCAACTAATACCTTCTCTTCCTTTCTCCGTTTGTTTACACATTCTTTTCAGAATATATGTAAGTGCTGAATAGATAAGCCTTCCCCATCTGTAGTTCCTTAATAACAGGGACAGAGTGCAGTGTGCCGCTGCTGTGTCCAAGGCAGCCTTGGTGCCATGCAGGAGCCCCGGACTGCTCCTCGTCTGTGCTTGGGGCTGGCCGTGGAAAAGCTATGCAAGGTTGTGGCAGCATTGTCTAAAGATATGAGAAAAGGCCCTAATCCCTATGGTTTTCCATGGGAATTGCTGACATGTGAAGCAATTTTGCACACCCCCCTCTGTTTTTTGTTTTTTGGTTTTTTTGTTTTGTTTGTTTGTTTGTTTGTTTTTTGTATTTTCGACCAATTAGAAGCCAGCTTTATGTGGAGAGAAAAAGCTTGTTGTGTAAGTTGGTACGCTAATCAAAGCAAAACAGACTCTCTGAAAAATTTAGCCTCCTACCAAAAGAGTATGAAGGTTTGGAGTAATTAAAGGATTCCAGCTTTGAGAAGGAGTCTACAGAAGCTCAAAATCTGGAGGCAACCTGTGAAGAGCTGAACAGCTCCAAATCTGAATTTGAGGAAGAAATATTCTTTCTAAAAAAAAAGAGTTAAAGGGAGAGAAATCTAAACATTCTGAACAGGATTAATTAATTGATGGTGGATATTTCAAAAAGGATACAGTCTTTAAAGAAGGATCAGAATCACTCAAATCACAAGTAGCTAAAGCTGAAACAACCTTCAAAATATTTAAGATGTATGAAGAATGGCTTAAGATAGTTATAAAAGATGCTTGGAGTGAAAATTCCCAACTTCAGGAAAGCCAGAAACAGCTTTTACAAGAGAATCTAAAGGCTGGAAAGAACAAGTGAATGAACTTATAAACAAAATAACTTTTGAAGACTCCAAAGTACTCATGGATGCAAAACAAGTTCTATGTGATAAAAAAAATCAGGTCAAGTCTCAGATCTAAACATGTAAGATTGGGCTACTGACCTTGGACAAGACTTGACAGATGATAACTTGGAATTGGAAGTGAAGAGTGTTAGGTTTCTGGGGTCTGCAGAGATGAAGAAGGCCAGCAGCCAAATGCTGACTGAAAAAGATGGTTTATTGAGTATTTAAGGCAGAGGGCTGGGATCTTGAAATCACACACCAGCAGCTAAGGGCAGGGCCAGTTTTTAAGGAGTCCTGAGGCTTGGACTGTGTAAGGAGCACAGGGTAAGTTGTTGCCTCCTTATACAGCCAGGAGGTTGGCAGTTGACCCAGTTGCCATCTCCTGATAGTCCCCTGAGTCTAGGGCTGCTGCAGGTTGGGTGGGGAGTCTTCCTTATGGCCAGCTTTGTTTTGAATTGTGGGCTTCAAAATGGCAGGCTTCTACCTCACAAAAAGTGATTCAGAATATGGTGCACTCTTCATTAGCCAAAAGGAGCTTTGAAGAATGCTGATTCATGCTGCTAAGTTAAAAGGTTCTTTAAAAACCCTGGAAGGAGCAAGAAACCAAATATATGTTACTGAAGTAGACAAAACAAAGGAAGAATGTCAAGACTATTAAAAATATCCAGACTGATGAACAAGCATCTTTGCAGTCAGAAAATGAAATGACCCTGGCTGGTGTGGCTCAGTGGATTTGAGCACTAGCCTGTGAACCTAAGGGTCGCTGGTTCAATTCTCAGCCAGGGCACATAACCAGGTTGCAAGCCAGGTCTCCAGCCAGGTCCCTAGCTACAGGTGGGTGAAAGGCAACCATACTTGATGTTTCTTTCCCTTTCTTCCCCCCTCTAAAAATAATGAATAAAATCTTTAAAAAAAAAACACAAACATTTTGAAAATGAGAATCAAAAACTTCAGCAAAAACTCAAAAGCAATGAATAAACTATTATCAAGACAATGAAATCACACTATAGGAAATTAACAGAAGAAAGTACTAGTTAAGAGAAAGAAAGAAAATTTTCTTTTTTTAATTTTTATTTTATTATTTTTTAGAGAAGGGAAGGGAGAGAGGCAGAGGAGAGAGACTTCAATGCATGGTTGCCTTTCGCCTGCCTCCAGCTAAGGGCCTGCCTGGCTGGAGACCTGGCTTGCAACCTGGGTATGTGCCCTGGCTGGGGAATCGAACCAGCGACCTTTGGGTTTGCAGGCCAGCACCTTATCCACTGTGCCACCAGCCAGGGTCAAAAATTTTCTTAAACACACGAAAAGATCAGCCATGTAGCTGAAGAGCTGGAGGCCTGTCGAAAGTGAGCTAAAGATCTGGAAGAATTGGAGAGAAACTTTCATTCTTAGCGAGGACAAATTATTTCCTCTGGGAAAAAAGCATGTGATTGGTTGGCAGCTTGGACTACTGAAACCTCAGTGACTTAAGGAAAGAAAATTCTTACTTCAGGCAAAAATTAATTTAAACAGACTTAAATTAGAACTATTCTTAAAAAGATCTTTATGTTCTTCATGTTCCAGATACAGCATTTGGCAGAGAGCATACCTCACATTGTCCCTCACCATTGGGTCAACCTTCATCTGAAATGAGAGCTTTTCTCTCATGATGCACATTTCAAATCAGAATTCCTCTTTAGTATTTGAATCTGCTTGTCGACATGGGGCCAAACCTCTAAGAACCTTTATGAGTTTACTTGAGCCAAACTGATGAAAATTGCCAGGAAACAAAATCTCAACTGAGAAAATGTTCCAGAAAATGGCAGTCTTGCCCCCGTATTCAATCCAATAACAACCAAGTGTGGAGGAATGAAATCCATTGGTGATAGATTAGGGAGGCCATAGAAAGCAAAGCAGGGAAACCTCTGGGATTGGATAAAATGTAAATAGACACGTATTTTTTTTTTCCTTCTTACATTGGTGGGTATAGGATCCTGAACAGTTCAGTTAATGTAACAATAATAATGAGGGGCTCTGCGGTCTCTCCTCAGGTGTGAGATTGCCCTGCGGGGTCTGGAAAAAGGAAATTACCCTGCCGTTCTTGTTACAGTAGAGCAAGGAGACAATAGACAGGCTTAGTTAAGGTAAAGGTTGACCTTTGTCAAGGAACAAACCCACCAAAGACATGCTGCCGTTTTGGCTAGCCTTTGCTTAGGAAGTCTTTCAATCTGGCCATCCTGTTACTTTAGGTCTCTCAGGATGTAAGGCCCACCATGGAGGCCTCCTCTGGCTTGTCAGGGTTAGCACGTGGCCCCTCTTTTCAGTTTACAGCTTTACTATTGCTTTAAAAAGTGTCACCAACTTATATGTGCTTTCTATATCAATGCTACATCTGTGTTTTGTTTTAGGTATTTAAACCACGTCAGAGCGGCCTCTCCACAGGACCTGGCTGGAGGCTATACTTCTTCTCTGGCCTGTCACAGAGCGCTACAGGATGCTTTCAGTGGGCTTTTCTGGCAGGCCAGTTAACCTTTATTTCTCCTTTATAAGATTTGGATTGGGGAGCAGAACCGGGGAGCTAGCAAACGTAAAGCAAACTTGTAAAATTGTAGCCAGGTGCAGCTGCGCAACAACAGTGCTACCAGAGCAGCTGTGTTTAAGTATTTATGGAGAGACAATTTCAGAACTAAGCTGAGCACTATAGCAGGCGAATATTTGTGGAAAAAATTTGTTTCATACTTATATATTTTTGAGAGGATTGAAGCTGGAAGCCTCCTCTGATGGAAGATATGAATAATTTACCTGTGTATATTTGAGGTTGACAGACTTGTAAAATCTTTTTAAAAATAAAGCTAGACTTTATGTTAAGTTTTGTGGTTTTTCTCTTATTACTGTGTTTTACTTGAACACATTATAAAATACCATTTTGAATACATTTAGTGTTAATATCCAAGTCTATTATTGCTTCTCATAAAACATTCCTTAATACTAGTCCAGACAAGTGGATGTATGTCCTTCTACCAGCAGGTTATGGCAATAAAACCTGTCCTGTGATAATGTCAGTCTCTTAATATTAGGGACTCAGTGTCTGTTTTGAGCAGTGGAACACAAGGCAAATCTTGGTCAAGGTGTCAAGTTTCCAGCTATGAACCACACTTAGGATAAACCAGACAAGAATATTAGCCTGCTTTAATGACAAATTCAAAAAAGTTAATAAATTTTAATACTTAAATGATACCTTTCACCTCAAAAGTGAACTCATTTTATGATGAAACCTGGGAGACTGGGGAATGGTTCCATTTTAAATTAAGTTTCCCTATGCAACTCTGATGTAGTTTCTATTGAAACTTCAAAGGCTTATAGTATATCCACGATTTTGCTTGAAGAGTTTAGATGTGGATAGGATGGATATTTGTAGGTTCTCAACCTTGTATTACTCTGTTACGTAGGCCACGGGGTGTGGGTCATCATTTTCTCAAGCAAATTAAGGGATTTCCTTTCAAATTTCCATCATAACTAAAGATGCTAGTTTTATGGGTGGAAAGTTATGTGAGACAAGATTGGTTACATTAGGTTGGAATATCCTTTTGTAACATCCCCATCTTATTTTGCCTAAACAGGCATTAATTTCAGGAGTTTGTGTTCACCTTTACAGTATTTTTAACTATCTTTGATAATTGAGAAAACTGAGGCATCGAATAATTGAGTAGACCAAGATCATACACACATGTTAGTAAAGATTTTTGATTTGTTTTGAAGTCTAGACTTACATACTTTAGCAGGCTGCATCCTGTTTCTCATGTCTACTGGTATTCCCCACTCAGGATTGGCATTTTCAATAAAATGTGTAAATCCATTCAAAGAACAGTGAGAATTTTGGATATAGTATTAAGGCTTTGCTCTACTCAGCTGCCAAAGTTATGTATCCCGTCTTAAACACTATTACTAGTTCTTAGTACCTTGCTGATGTAATAAATGGAATTAACTCATTAATAGAATATTTCAAAAGCTTTTGAGACTTTTTGAGCCTACTTTCTTATTGTGGGAATTGCCTGCACTTGATTTGGCAAATAAATCCTAAAAGCTTTATACGTTTGTAAATAATTTTGCCCTTACTGTTGCCATGTTTTGTTCAACAGGCAGAATTTAAATGATCCTATTAGATCCAAGGGAATAGTGAAAGATAGCCTAATGACAATTCACTAAATAACAGAAAAATTCTAAATTGAGGTTATTCCCTATTCTTCCAGTGATTTCCCCCTCTGAGAGAAAAGGCTATACAAGTCTTTCATTTGCATGGATTAAGTCTTTTAGCATTTTAGAACAACACTAGCACAGACATATAACAACAGCTAACTACCAAGCATGGGCCAAGCACCATGTTTGCGCTTTGTGCTTTGTCTAATCCTTACAACAGTGCTAGTATTTTCCCCCTCACTTTAACAGAGAAGTTGAGGCACAGAAAGTAAGTAACTTGCCAAAGGTCAACACAACTGAAAAGTAGCAGAGTTTGGATTTGAACCACGTGGTCAAACTTGAGTCTGTGCTCCAGAGAACCTACACATGACACCTGTGTAAAATTGTCCGCGTAGAAAACTTACGACTCCAGGAAGTTTTATAGATCAATTATTAGTTTTATGAGATATAAATGACATCAATTAAATAACCTTCTTGAATTCCTTGAGAGAAGTTTTAAGAAATTCATTATGCAGAACATGATTATTAAGTATTATACCCCCTTTTAAGCAGATATTAATGGTATTGAATACATTTACATCAGTGTTAGGATATATTTTTACTTAGTATACCTTAATTTCATTCAACATTTGATCTAAGCATCTCTTAGAAGTTGTCTTTAAGATGTCAATAGGTGGTCAGATTATCATTTCAAAATTAAAGTGGCACAAAATGTCAAAAATTAACAAAATTCAAAAATTGTATCTAATGAGCTTTCTAACTGTCATTTTCTAGTGGATTCATCAAGAGTTTAGTTATCAAGTATCACATCTGAGGGCCTAAAATAATGAAATAATTACATGTACATTTATCCACTCTGAAGGAAAAGGAGGGAGAGATTAAACTGTTAGCGAATTAAGGATTGTGTTTTCTTTACAACTATATGCTGCATATTTTATCTAATAGTGGCAGGAATCTTACCACTTATACAAGGAAGAACACCATTTGTACCCGTACTCAATGTACAGTATTAGAAGAATATCTTATTCCTACTTGCAAAGAAGGGGAACTGTTGACCCCAGGCCAAACCCAGCTGCTGCCTGTTTTTATGTTCTGTAAGCTAAGGTTGGTGTCACCTTCTTTTCAACTTTGAAAAAAGCCAAAAGATTAATGAAACACATGAAAAGCCTATGAAATTCAAATTTCAGTGTCCATAGGTTTTTTTAAATCAGTGTTTACGTATTCTCTACAACTGCTTTTAGGCTACTGTGGTTATGACGCAAAGCAGGGCTCATTCACATGGTGCCTTGGTGTGTGACCCAACAATTAGTGTGGAGAAAAACAGGCCTTTATTTACAATATTCCAACCTTGGGGGGCTGGGAGCACTTCATTCAGCTTGGAGCCTTGTTCTCCCCCAATACATAGCACTTCCCTTGCTCCCCCAAAGGCTGTAAACCAAAACCACGCCCAATAGGTCCCATTCCTTAACCATCCTCCTTCAGGACATGGGGTACGTTGTCATCAGCCTCCCCATAATAGTCCAGGAAATCATGTGCGGTGTCACACTGGATCATGGTGAAGTCCAGGAAAGGCAAAAGTCTTAAGAGTGTCCTCTCCCTATGTCCAGAGTTCCAAGAGTCCAAATAGAGTCCGGGTCTGGGAGGCACCGTCCTTGGTGGTTCTGGAGTCAGTTGCAGCGGCACCATCCAAGGCGGCGGGCCTGCTTTCCTACTGGCCCAGGAGCATGGCCAGATCCTAACTGCGAACTGCAAGGCTGCTGCTTCTCTCCAGGCAGCGTGACTCAATTCCCTTTCAGCTTACCTTCTACTACCCTTCTCCACCACTGTGCCACACAGCCTCTCCCCGGGTGGAGCAGCTCTCCTTCTGAGCTGCCTGCCTGCTGCCTCCTGGCCGTCTTCCTGCACACCGGGCCTTCCAGCCAGCTTCTGTTGACCCTTTTCGGGCGGTGTGGCCTCTCGGATGCTCCTTCATCACGGCCCCCTAATTTTAAATGCTGACCTTGAGCATGGTGTGTCATTATTATGAAAAGTACCTTAAGCCTGTCATTCACCCTTTTACCTGGGGGCAGCATAAAAGTATCTTAAGCTTATCATTTGCCCGTTTGCCCTGAGCTGTAGCACAGCTATTATCTAGTTACCAACTTGCCACAGAGAGGCAGAGTACCTTAAAGTGGTACAAACTGTCTCCTTTCCACCCCCAAAATCATGAGCTGTGGGGACTTTGGGGAGTCCTCCCTTGCTCTGTTAAACTAGGGCAGAGCCCTTATGGCTTGCAAAGCCTGAAGTATTACCTGGCCCATTACAGAAAGTTTGCTGACCACTGACCATTGACTTCTCCCCGGGAGGGAAAGGAGGGTAAGAAAAGAAGTCCCAAACTGGCAATCCCTGGCTGAATTAGTCCTCAAGCTCTGGCAGAGGATAGGTTGAGATGAATTTCAAAACAATTTAAAGTGCCTTTACATAAGAAATAAAGATGCCAATTCATGACTTCCCTACTACTTTTTATTATTTATTGTCTTCATCTATTTATATTACCTGCCTGGCCTCCGAAGGCATTTGAGTTTGTAATTAATGACTTGGATCAAGGGTCCTCAAACTTTCTGTAAGGCCAGGAAGTACATACTTTAGGCCTTGTGGGCTAAGAGGCAAAATCAAGAGCATTAAAGTGGCTACTTATAAGAGGTAAATTGGTGCAATTTTTTAATTAAATTACAAATATAACAGTATATTTTTTGTAATACTCTTTTCTGGAGGAATAACATTTCCTTAATCAGGGTTTCAGATATTTCCTATTATTAAAATCAATTGTAAATTATTACTTACCCATACATGGATATTTATAATAAAATTTTACACATTTTACCTTTATAAAAATATGTCTAATACTGGTAACCCTCCAGAAGTATATGATTCTAGCATATTCATCAGGAGAATTCAGTTAGATTCTCCCTGCTATCTGCCTTTTAGGATGGCAGTACATAAAATATTATTCACTTTCAATTGAAAATTAGGTAGAAGCTCTATTATAGTTAAATGAATTTTAAATAGGGAAATTTCATTTGCATTTGCACCAAGGCCCCCAAAATGCTGAACTCAGAGGAAAGTACATCCACTGCTAATTTGTGTAAGAAGAGAAATCTTGATTGTTTTAGGGTTTTTTTTGTTTGTTTGTTTTTGGTGGGGGGAGGCTTAATGGCTTTATTAGTAGAAAGCCAGAATTACAAAGGACTTAAGAGTTGGCATTGGGGCCCTTCTTCTTGCCAAAAGTAGGTACCACATTGACAAAACGCTGGTTGTACTGCAACCGCCACTTGGCCCGGCCAGTCTTCTTCTTTTTCTCCTGTTTGGCCACCTTGGGGGTCTGACCTCTTACTTTGCCAGCACAGGCCAGGGACCCATGGACTTTACCTCCCAGGATTTGGCCGGCTACCAGAGTGGTCAGAGACTCCACCCCACACTGACCCAGGGTAGCCTCATCCTCTAGCTGCATGCCTGCCAGGAGCACAACCTGCTCTTCTGGAGCAATGCCCTCTAGCGAGGCTACATGAGCCTTGATCTGGGCGATGGTCTCCTGGCTGGTCACCTCGAGGGTGTGTAGCTCCTGGGCACGGACAAAAAGCTGCATATTGGCAACTGAACCTTGGCCCCTACCGATACCGCAAAGATGGAGTGGAGAAACTGGTTTGTTTTTTAAAGACTTAATTATTTTTAGAGAGAGGGGAAGGGAGAGAGACAGAGAGGGAGAGACATCCATGTATGGTTGCCTTTCACCTGCCTCCAGCTGAGGGCCTGGCTGAAGACGTGGCTTGCTTGGTTACGTGCCCTGGCTGGGAATTGAACCAGCAACCTTTGGGTTCACGGGCCAGTGCCTTATCCACTGTGCCACCAGCCAGGCCCTGTTTTAGTTTTGATAGCAAGAATTGATAGCATAAGAAAAGTACAACACAGGATATTGTGATTTGAATGTTTGTTGCTGAAATGACTACTACTGCAGTATGTTTCACATTAGTTATGTTTGCCTTGTAATTGTAGGTTGATGGTATCTTTAAGAAATATGACCTTTACCTAAAGCTAATTCCTAAAGCTGTTCAGTGTTCTAAGAATAGTGTTTAAGGTTGGTGGTTCTTGTTAAGAAAAATTTCAGTCTTGATCCCGATCTCAAAAACAAAAATTGCAATCAAATTTTACAATTGCTAAGCAAATCAAATTAAAATTATAAGAAAAATGCTCACCCAGTCCATGGAATAAATGGACAGTAAGGCCAGGAGTATAGGGAAAGTGAGGTGTTTATGTCCTTTGAAGAGCAGGTGCCTTGGTGGTATTGTAACAGGACCCTTTCAGGGGGTTGGTCCTCAGTTGTTTTTTTTTTTTTTTGGTTCTAAAGTAAAAATTTATTCAGTTGTTTATGACACAGTACACAAGAGGCAATGTGTTTCACATCATAGATTTCATTTCCAACTCCTTGGAATGTTCATTTCTTTGGCTAAAATGAGAGACTAGATGGGAAAGCCAGGTAATGCTTGGGCTACTGAAAAAAAGTTGGGGCAGGAGCAATGCTAACATCATCCTCACAGGGATGGGCACAGGGGGCTGTTAGTTGCAAGCTGAGTTTCTAGAATCATTAGCTGGAAGCACGGGAGCACCAGTCCTGACGCTCATGCCGCCGCGGGCCTCAGTCATCCCCACCACACAGGTATAGCAGCACTTTCTGGTAGTCGCCCTTCGTGTCTTGCTGGAAGTAATAGTACAGGGACTTGCCGTACTTTTTCTTGAATTCAGACCTGATTTTCAGCATGTCCACTTCACTGTGGTCCTCCGTTTTAATGGGCTCAATTTGCCCGCCACCAGGAATGACTCTTAATAACAGAATTAGGTGAAAAGGAAAGGTATTGTTTATTTGAGGGGTATACAGATTTACATTAAAGGTGCAATTATGCTGTTGAATCCCAGTCCCTTTAAAATACCCAAAATATACTGTACAGTCCTGCCCGATGAGGCTAGCTTTAAGACAGACAAGCAAAAGATACCATCTTTCAGAAACACAACAGTTCACAACTTAGCATTCCAGTTATAACTTCAAAGTTCCTGGCAGCTGCTGTATCCAATTAGGGGAGTATTTTGCGCACACTCCCCAACTCTTACACCACAGATAATTCCCTCTCTCTACGCAAGCTGCATGTGTCCCACCCCCCCTCCCCCCCTTCACCCCCCACCCCACTCCCTCTGCCCCATTCTCAAACCAGGTGATTTCTTAGGCCATGTGTCTTTCTGTGGGTCCATCCAGAGGAGTGAATGGGTCCTTGTCTGCAAGTCCATCCGGAGGAGCAGAGAGAGAGACAGGGTGTCTCCCTACATGTCATTCCAGGGCTGCCCCTTTGCATGTTCATCTGGGGAAGGCCCAAGGTTGATGGCTGCCCCTATTTTAAGTCCCCTTTGCTGCAATGTACACAGTAAACAGTTCTAACCACTGACAGAGTTTTGCATAGCACCGCGAACCTTTTCATCACTACCCTCTGAGTAAGGCCCCTCCCATTTTTCTGGCCTGAAGAACAAAGGCTGGTCCACCTGGCCTCACCCACCCCATCCCCAAACTGCAGAGTGGGGAATTCTGGCTTTCTCCCACTCTGTAACAGTGTCAGGTGAGCAGGCACATCAAAGTGAGAGAAACAAGACAAATTTATCCCTGATGTGAGCAATCCTTCCCTGTTTCCTCCTTGGCATCACAATCTGGCACGATCATGTCTAAAAAGATGATTGGGCAGTTAAACCCTAGCTTGGGCAACTTTTGTAGGGAATGCGACCATCCACCCTTTCTTCTGTTCTCAGAGGTACCTGTGACTAGTTTAGTCACACTGTGACTAGTTTAGTCACGTCCTTGCTTTGTTAATCCTGTTAACTTAGAGACCTCCTGACTTGTTTGTAGTCTGACTCTGCCATTAACCATTCCCTAAGGTGGTATAGTCCAGTTTGAGAGTCACTTTTCTCCTTACTCCCTACAAAATCAAGCAAGTCAGGAAATTTGGCTTTAATTTCTAGCAAAATTCATGGATGACCGAATGGTTCAAGTGAAACCATGAAAATATACGAAGTTTACCATTGACATAGTGGTTCAGTAAATTGATATGATAGATTTAAAATTTTTCTGTAAGGTACTTGGCTGGTGAAGACAGTAAATAACCATAGGTTTTAAACACCTCAGATTTTCACAAGCTTTGTAAATTTCTCCATCTAGGCCTTACCACTATCAGAACATCTTAGCAGATTCTACTTCAGGTAGTACAGAATTAAGTTTCCTCAACTTTGAAAACATTCACTGGTAGGTGTTCTATGCAGAGTATTTAGGGGCTACTTAATTAGTAACTTCAAACTCAGCATTGATGCCTCAGATAAACAAGGAGAGAGCAGTTATTAGTAACATCTTTCAATTCATCAAGTGTCAAAAGGACCATATGGACTTATTTACCTTTTAACTGACTATTGATATTGCTTCCAATATTCTCAACTCTGAGCAGTTGTTCTTGCCAAAAGGCTAATAGTTTTAAGTTTACTTTCTCTAGACATGTTTCTTTGGATGTTGCAGTCAAACACAATTAATTCACAGTTAGTGGATTAATTAAATGGCTGTCCTTGCTTGGCTTACAAGTCATTTGGATATTTACTTTGTTTGTAGCCTTGTTTTCTTTTTCAATTGTAAAGGAATCCTACAATATGTGCAGTTTAAATTTCTCATTTTTCTGATAGTGGCTTCCCAGTGAATTAGAAATTCTGTAGTTAATACTTTTGGTTATGTCAAAACATATTTATATTTTAACACAGATATAGGTGCTTTGTCATCTAATTCAATATCAAAATATTCCACACCCCACTGTACCTTAAAAGCACAACATTAGAAGTCTACTTTTCTTGTTTTCAAATGGTAGATATACACCAGTAATTATAAAATGTTAACAGTTGGGTGGTATACATAGCACGGAAAATGCAGTTGACTTGTCACAGTGTCACTGGTTAGCGCTGAGCCACCGTGTCACTGGTTAGCGCTGAGCCACAGTGTCACTGGTTAGCGCCGAGCCACAGTGTCACTGGTTAGCACCGAGCCACAGTGTCACTGGTTAGCACTGAGCCACCGTGTCACTGGTTGGCACTGAGCCAAACAGTGAAGGGCTGACAGTCACGTCCCATGTGTGTTACAACTAGTCAGCTCCCGTTAAACCATGAAAAGAGCCACAAAGGGTAAGTAAACAAATAAGCATGGGGTATTCCAGTAAAACTTCAGTTATGGACACTCAAGTCAAATTTCATATCATTTTCATGTCACAAAATGCTGTTCTTATGATTCTTTATTAACCATTTAAAAATATAAGAACTATTCTCAAGCCACTTGCCAAACAAAACCAGGGAGGAGGTCAGGTTTGGCCTGCCAGAGTGGTTGACATATCCCTGCTCTAATAATTGATCTATTACTTTCATAGTCACAGTACAAGAGCACCACGTCGAAACTTAGCTAGTCTTTAGCTAAGGATAACTAAGTGATGTTAGTGCTTTCCTAGTTAGCATGCAATTATCCTACCTTCAAAAACTGCTTTCCCAAAAGATAGACATATTTAAACTTACTTTAGATTATAAAATTATAATTATATGGCATAATTTAGTTAATAAAATGTTTAGTTAGACTTATTTCATTTAAACTTTAATTTGATTATCCTGATTCATAAACTAGCATGTAAAATGCAACAGTTCGATACAAAGGCAACTAAATGCTATAATTGTATGAAATCATATAAACCATACTTCATTACATGACAATCTAGTGGGGATGTGGGGAAACATTTCTAATAACGATTTAAGCAATTACTGATTTTTCTTCTGAAAAAGCTTTATCTGTCTTCTGGCGTTTAAGACGTGGAGGGTCTTCATGAATCTCTGTAACAAATCCAGAAAACCTGTATTAGATAAGATACTTAACATTTGAAAATACTTCAAAAAGCAAATAATATAGGCATTTTAAAGATTTTTAGTCTATTCAACTTATATATTAAATAGTAATATTCCTGTGGAGTTACTATATATTTTTTTAAAGATTTTATTTATTATTTTTAGAAAGGGGGGAAGTGAAGGATGCAGAGAAAGAGAGAAACATCAACGCATGGTTGCTTTTCACCTGCCTCCAGCTACGGATCTGGCTGGAGACCTGGCCTGCGCAACCTGGTCATGTGCCCTGGCTGGGAATCGAACTGGCGACCTTTGGGCTCGCAGGTCGGAGCCAATCCACTGAGCCACCAGCCAGGGCTGTAGTTTCTATTTTAATGAAATAGCCTTCTCCCAGATTGAACATTGTGACACACTAAAATTTGTTACACTGGGAAAATTTAGTCACAAATGGCAAGGGGTCTTACACTGAAATATCTAACTAGACTTAGTTTAACCTATTCCAAATTTAATAAATAAGTAGACACAATTTAAGAAAGAAAGGTACATGAAAGGCAGTATAGTTTTCCATTTCGTTTCCCAGAAATTGCTCACCTAGATCTAGGGTGTGGTTCTTGTAGAGTATAGTGGCAGGAATCCGAAAGGTGATGCACAACATTTCCTTGTTAGGGGCCACATTTCTTACTAGGTGAACTGAACTGCACGCGTCCAGGGAAACGCCTAACACAGCTTCGGCCTGCTGCCGCACATCCTCGGCAGGGTTAGCATCTTTGGAAAAGCTGTAACAGTGTACTGTGGGAAGGAGCTCGCTGCGGCATGGCTGCCCCTCTAAAAGTGATTTGAAAGCACTGAGAAACTCTATAGCCTTTGCCGGTAAGTTCATGACAATATGCACAGAGTGTTTTCTTTCTTTTGACAGTGGACCCAGCTGCTGCATTAACTCTTCTCTCACTGGTCCTTGGAGGAAATCTTTCCCATCCAAGTTAAAGACTTTTACCTTTTTTTCCACTTTATTTAATTTACAGTTGTGCAATAGCCATTTATAGGATTCTGGATTGAGATCATTGGCAAATACAGTGCAGTTTTTCTTTGCTACTGGAATGGCAAAGGGCCCAACCCCAGCGAAAATATCAAATAGGACATCTCCAGGTTTGAGAAGTTCTGTGATACGACTGTGTTCTGTAGAGAGACGAGGATTCCAATAGACTTTTGAAAAATCAAATTCATAGGTGTAGTTGTTTTCTCGAACCTGAAAAACGTGTTAAGCTTTTGGTTAATCTGCTTAGTCTAAAATTCCAGCTACTGATATGGATAGATGCACTCACACACATACATATATTTCATTTTACTACTATTAAGATCAAATAACAGTTCATTTAAAGGCACTGTTAATATCCTGTACTAGACTTTTTCATGAGAACTCATCTCTTCAAGTAGCTCCCCATCTCCTCCATCTGGAAGGGCCATAGAGTGGTTCCCAGATCACAAAGCAATTTTTCAGCTAGGCCAATGGGAGGGGAACAAAACCTGTAATTGGAAACAACACACTACTATATGTATCTTCCTGGTTGGTAGCTACATTGCAGACAGCACTTCCACACAGCAAACAAGCTTCCCTCCTTATTTTGCCTTCAGTTAGTAAGGGGGAGGCATGATGGATATGCCATGTATCATTCAATATTCAGATATTTTGCTATGTTTTTAGGTATTTACTGGGATTTTGCAAGTTTCATGTCTATAAATTAGAACCAGTGTATAGAACAAATCATTCTCCTATTTTCTCCTTTCCCAATTTTAATTCATAAAGAATCAAAGGCCAGAAAGTCCTATAAATCTGATAGAGACGTATCTTCTTTATTCTATTTTCATGGCTTTTTAATTCCAAATTTGTACATATATTTTTTTCCCCTCTCAACCACATCAGATGTTCTGGCTATATTATTAACGTTCCAGAGTTGGAAATGTTTCCTCATGATTCTGCCAACTTAAGTTTTTCTGGGTATATAACCTGGAAGGTTTAAATAGGTCTTGTGACTGCTTTTCCTGAAATCTCCTGTCTACTTTCCCTTTTAAGGTCCTTAATGTGAGACACAGATGTAATTTAAAAATTAGATTCTAAGAATCCTTCTGGGGTAATTCATGCTGTCTTTGATACCTCACTCCCTTTGTCAGCGTTAATTTCTGCCAAATTCATTTTCAGTGTTGCATGACTCCTACAGTTAAATGTGACTCTATTTGGAGCACAGAAAATTATACTAATTTTTAACATTTATTTATTTTAAATTTATTTTTAGAGACAGGGGAAAGGGGAAAAGAAGAGAGGGAAACATCAATGTGTGGTTGCCTCTTGCACTCTACACCCCCAGCTGGGGACCTGGTCTGCAGCCCAGGCATGTGCCCTGATGAGGGATCGAACCAGCAACCCTTTGGTCCACAGGCCAGCATGTAATCCACTGAACCGCACTAGCCAAGGGTTAATATTTACTTTATGGTAAAAACATTAGGCATAAAATATGTCCTAAGAAGAAGCATTAGGACTTAGGAAATCAACTACAAGGCATTTATAAAATTATAGAAGTTTCTCAGAACTTTTAGATCATCTCTTAAGGATGACGTTGTTACCTGTTACATAAGTATCAGGATCAAGTGAAGAACATGCATGATGTTCACTCAGCATATGACAAGAGGGTACTCTTAATCTCAGCCAAAATAAACACTGGTATTACCAAAGGGTTCACATTCAGATTTCACCTGCCATAAGAGACCTCATACATTATACACAAGTAGTAGGCAGTGGAGGTTTGGTATACAGGGAAAGGCCACAAAAGGACCCTGGAGCCACCTTGCCCACTCATTCCTTGTTACTTCATCTGCGTAAAGAGAAAATTGATAATAACTATCATTATCTTGTGGGCTTCTTAAGATTTGTTACATTTCAAGTATTTAGCTCAGGGCCTAACAGTAACGTGATAAATGGTATTTTATTGGGTTGGTCAAAAAGTAAGGTTTTTTTTTTTTAATGTAAGATGTCTCTAGTACTACTTAGTTGTCTTTAACTTCCTTCAAAACAATTTTGTAACACTGTATTGTGCCAGTTGTCATATCAACGTGTGTTTAAAAGAAACTTACCAAAATTGGTGTGGAAGAAAGTACACAAAATTTTTGGCAAACTATGCTTTATTACTTCCAGAAAGGTAAAAACGCAAAAAAAAGGATTGTGCAGTATATGAATAAGATGCTGTGACAGATCAAATGTGTCAAAAGTGGGCTGGAAGTTTTATGCTGGAAATTTCTTGTTGGATGACACTTCACTGTCCGGTGGACCAGTAAAGTTGATAGAGATCAAATCAAAACATTAATTGAGAATAATCAATGTAGGCCTGTAGCTGAGATACTCAAAAATATCTCAAATCGATACAGTTATTGGTGAAAATAAAACAATGTGTCTTTATTTTACGGAAAAAAAACTAAATGGACTTTTTAGCCAACCCAATGATATTCTACTACTACTAAATTATGAAGAAATAATACTTAAAATAATATTAATCTGAGGCTATGTGGCCTAGAATCTTTAAAAAGTAATTATTATGCATAAATTCTGACTTTTATAAAGTCCTGTTTAAATACATGAAACAGCCTGGACCAGTGCGGCTTAGTAAGTAGGTTGGGCATCATCCTGCACACTGAAAGGTCGCTGGTTCAACTCCTGGTCAGAGCTTAAGCCTTGGGCGCCAGCCAGGTTCCTGGTTAGGGGTGTGAAAAAGGCAACTGATTGATGTTTCACTAGCACATCAATGTTTCTCCCTCTCTTTCCTACTTCCTTTCCCTCTCTAAACATAAATAAATAAAATCTTAACTTTAAGAGTGGACTTTGTTAATAAAATTAACAAGTCATGAAGAGAGTTTAGCCTATTTCCTAGACAGGTACAAAATTTCATATAATGTTGACATACCATAATCTAAGACTTTTTGCTTAAAAATAGTTATTCTAGCACTCCAGAGGATTTTGGGAGTGAAGGATTAGAAAGTGTTTTATATCAGGACTCTGTTCTTACGTATTTTAAATGATGTTTTCTTTGAAATAGATTTGTTTTTCTTATAAAAGAAATATGTAGTCAGTAGAAAAATAAAGATGATAATAAAGGTCACCAATAACTACATCAAATAAAAATATGCCCACTGTTAATATTCTGATGTATGTGCATATTTATATAGGTATTTAGTCAAAATGGAACTGTGTTATATACCTGCTTTTTTGTCACTTCACCTGTCAATGGCAATGTATTTTAATAAGTATGAAGTTCAATAATCTTTAGTGATGGAATATTCCATTGTATTGTTTTACCAGAATGTAATCAGTTCTTTACTAATGAACATTTAGGTTGTTTCTGTTCATTTATTTTGTATATATAAAAATAATAATGAAGCACCTAGTATATACATCATTACAATTTTCTTTAATTATCTCCTTGGGATGACTTCCTATAAATGGAATGCTAGGTCAGAGGACATAGCTATTCAAAATTGCAATATATTACCACACACTTTTCCTGAATGTATTAAATTTGAACTCCCATCAACAGTATATATAAATATTCACATTCTCACATACTGAAAACTAGGTATTAAATATATTTTAATCTTTGGCATCTATTCTGATCCTATGCATTAACTTGATATACTAAGAGATAATGAAATACTCCATACCTTGGTCATCATGTTCTCCTCGCCAGACAGCACTTCCATTTGGAAATTTCGGTATGTATTATCAATATTGTTGATTTTATTTACTGCTGAAGTGATTCCTGGATTTTTGTCAATCATAACTTGGCCTAAAAGAATTCATAACAAATATTGCCTATTGATAGCAAAAGAAAAACTAAAACTGCAGATATAAAAATGGACATGAGTTGTATTTTTATTTTTTGGTTTATAGAGAGAAACTGCATCTAGTTTGTGTAAAGTGATGTGCAGTCCTAAAAATTCAAAAGATTACTAAAATTAATGTCTGACAGCCTCCAATACAAATACAGAAAAAGTGTACTGGTACATTTTTAAGGAAACAGTGTTGAGGAGTTTGGGTCTACCTAATACTTTTTCATGTTTTTTACTAAATCTCAAATGTACCAATACTACAATAGGAAAAAGGCAGACCGCAGGAAATGTGTAAAGAATAGAAAGAAAAGATGAAAGGACCTTCCCAACAAATGGTCTCAGAAAACAACAGCCCTGTAGCCATTGGTCTCAAACTGAATGTTTGTTTAACTATACTTGAAATACATACCCCTACTTTGGAAATATATGCCAGCAAAATAATGTATTCAAATAAAGGAAACAAATTCTTCAGCCTTGTCTAAACATTGTCATCTACTTAAATTGTTCTTTTTTTCAAATATTTGCCACAGCAGAAAAAGCTACTAAGATAATAAAATACACCGGAAATGATGTATTGATGCCCTTTAATCAAAGTCTCCTTTTTCTATTGGCAGTTAAAAAACGGTAAGAATCTACATGTTATCTCATTGCATAAGGAAAAATGACTTGAAAGTTAGTAAAAAGTACTAAGTAATCCAGATATGCTGAAATACAACCCAGAATTTGTCTAATGTCCCTAATAATTAGATATCTGATGTTGAATAAGATAATATCAAACTATTCAATCATTGTTCTCATCCTGTTCTGCTTCAGGTGTCAGAACTCAATTTTTAAAGAACTGAAGTTTGAAATGAATCAAATTAGGGAAAAAAAAACCCTATTCTGAAAGTCTATTGTAAAAGTTTGAAAATTACTACTGTATGAAATTGTTTCACTTTTCATCTGAGTGGCCCCCTTATGAGAGTTCAGAAAATAGGATTGACAAATGTCTAACGCCTGAGTTAGGATAGGCAATGACTCAGGAAAGCCTAGACCTGACATTTGCACCCAGTCATAAATGGTAAGGGTCTACTTAAGTATTTAATATATTATCACTGTCCATTATCAGACCTTTCCATCAATACAACAAAAGAAGTCCATAACAGCATATTTCTGAAATCCTACTTATGCAAAATACTGAGCACTGTATTTTAAAGCTGAAAATAATTCCGAGGTTGACAGTTACTCTACATTAAAATAATGATTCTGGAGAATGTGTGGACATCAAATATTCACACAAGGGCGAATGCAATTTTGATTAGTTACTCCTCTTTTATCCCAAAGAATCAAGGATTCAGGCTCCAACTTGGGGCCACAGCAGTACAACATCCACAAGCATCATTTCTAAAAGACTAGGAGCGCTAAAAACAAAGCATGGTTCTGACAAATTGAAGAGGCTTAATTAGCTTAATCCATGAAAGTGTATGTAAACAGTGTCTTGCACTTTTGATTCTAAACACTCAAATTTATGAAACCTAGCATTCAACATGGTTTTGAGGCTTAATAAGGCCTGTATACCAAAATGACAAGTTGCCAAAGAATTCTGCCAAAGCAAGTGATTCAAGTGTTATCTCTGCTTATGTATTTATGTACACCAGAGCCTGAATGGCTATTTAAAACTTGCTATGACTCTGGAAAGAGTGTTCCAAAATTGCCCTCAAAAGAAAGGGTTTTGTAGCTTAAAACACAAGCTTAAAATTTGACAGGTAAAATGTCCTGCTTCTGCCATTTGGCATTTAATAAAACTAAAACCAGAACTTTGTAATTGCTTTCTAGTACAGGAATATTACTAAGATGCACCTACCAATTAAATGCTTGAAAGGTAGCTGATGATCTCGAAGGTTCAGGTGAGCAATATGCCCAACTCTGCTGAACCCTGAAGTCACATCTTGACCTTCAGGAAGCACAGCTCTTAAGATTTCTTCTGACTTAAAGTTTTCATAAGTTAATTCCAATTTATATTTAGAGATCTGTGGGCTGACGTTAAACTGGTTTAAAATATCAAGTTCTGATTTCTCAAAGGAATCATTAGTAAGCATTTTATAGGGATCCAGCATAATTAGTCTACTTTCTTTATCTTCTGGATCTTCGATCACACGTTTTATACCTGGGCGCTGCAGTGCTGCCCTTTTAAGGGATCTGATCAATTTATTGACAATTTCTTTCCTTACTTTAAGCACCGGGATGTTGACCGTCTTTGTAAAAGCTGTTCTATCAAGTTTTGTCATTCCTCGAACATCGGAGGGTGGTGAAAACAAGTCTGAGTCTCTCTGACTTGTTTCTACCTCGGACATGGTTGAGGGTCTTTTTCTTTGATCCAACAAGAAAATACTAGGTGCTCTGCTAAGTTTCTGGATCAGGGATGTCCGAGCTAGTGGGATCAATGACTCTGATTCAGTTATTCTATAGCTTTCTACTTTGAGAAGTCTTCTTAAGAATCCTAATGGCCTCCGTAAGATCCTAAAAAAACAAAAAAAGTATTTAAACACCATAAAGCTGCAAGCCAATCTACATGTTCACAATAGGTTTTGAGAATGACAATCTAAATACTGTTTTACATAATCTAAATGCTGATAATTAAAACGTGTAGTGGTGTGTGAGAAGTATACCATCTTTCCCCAACGGAACGACTTTCCTAAGTGGTAAATAATAAATTTACACCTTCAACCCACCTGCTGCCAGAATGAGGGCTTTGTGATCTATCATCCTCCTTATACTTCATGAACCTCTCCACTCACAATTTGCTACAGAATACCTTTGGAATTAGGGAAAACTGAAGTCTGAGATAAGGGATCATCTCTAAACGAAACGGTCGTTTTATTTATGGCTTTACCAATGGCAATATATCGTAGGATATCCTGGTGTGTCAGATGCTATATTAAATACTTTACACACATCCAACTTGGGAGGTGTGCGGTATCCCTCTTCCCTTTGTAAATGAGTGAACTGAAGCTCAGAAGTACACAGGTTCACTCACCCAGTCTCCTGGCTGTTAAGTGGCTGAGCAAGGATTAAAAACCCAGGTCTGACTGACTTCAAAGGTTGTTACCAACGTATTGCTACGTTACTTTCGATAATTTACAGCCACAAGTCCTGCCTGTAACTAGAGGTTTCAATATTGGGAGGACGGAGACTTGACTCGAGTGTTATATACACATGCCATCAAGAGTATCATTTATTCACTTTGCTTTCTGGAATACCAAAGAAGTAACTGGAAGAGGACAGACTCTGCCCCGAACCCTGTAGAGCAAATATCAAACCTAACAGCCAGGGTTCCGATCGGGTCTAGCAGTTAATAACTAGCTGTGTGATCTCGGCAAATTGTTTCGGCTCCCCCCAGGTAACACTTGGCTAAAGGATCTATCAGAAAGCTTTTGCAATGAACAGATCCCAGCGTCCCGACCCAGGCTTTGCAGCCGGGAGATTCCGGGTGGCCCCGCACGTTTCCGCGCCCCGCAGCGCGAGGAGGCGGGCAGCCCCGGGCCGTCAGGAGCCCGCAGCCCCTTCGAACTGAAGACCGCGTCGCGGCCGCCGCCTCACCAAGATACTATCCTAATTCGTGCTGTCGCGCGCACCTGCCGCGCCACCTGGTCCCTCACCTCATGCTCCGGTGCCGCTCGGAAAACCATCACGACCGGAGGGGCCGGCCCTCGATGACGTCATCACTGTTGGCCGCCGAGGAGCGAGCGTCATCCGATCGCGTCGATCCCTTCTTTCTGGCCCCTTTAGGTGCGGGAACCCGGAAGAACGGGGCCCGCGGCTCCGCCTCTGGGGCGACTTCACGTCGGGAGGGTCGGGGCAGTAGCGGGCAGATGGAGCTGGTAGTCCGCGGGCGAGCAGTATGCAGACGCCCTGGGGGGCCATCAGCGGCGCGCCGGGCTGGTACGTCTCCGCCCGGCAGCCAGAGGAGGCGGAGGCCGAGGCGGAGGCGGAAGAGTTGAGCCCGTTGCTAAGCAACGTAAGTTGGCTTCCCTAGCTTTTTGGCGCGGACTTGTCACCTGGCTCCCCAGAATTGTCCGTCAAATAAGACTGAGAAAAGAAGCGGGTGGCATGGGGAGAGCGGCATGAGGCCCAAAGACAGCAGCCGAGATTCAGGCGCGATCCGGCGGGTTTCATGAAGGTGATAGTCGCCTAACGTACTCGAGCAAGAAAAGCTGACTTATTTAAAAGTGCCGGCAAGCTCAGCTGCAAAGGGTGCAGCGGGATGCCCGACTGGAAGAGCAGCCCTACGGTTAGGTAGATTACTGCTCTTTGTTGAAATCTTTGTCAGCTTCCTGTTTCCTGCACCAGGCTTGTGAGATTTTACCAATGTCACAAAATTTTCCTTTCCTCCATGTAGTCATTGGGGCCCTATAAACACCTTAATACAGAAATTCTCACTAGTGAAGGAGGAGTGGAGGTGGCCCACTAATAAGTGCGTAGCTTTTCCCTGACCCTAAAACCTGCGTCCATTATTTAACTCAAGTCCCTGGACTGTAACAGGTTTTAAGAACTTGTTCCCTAATGCTATTTTGGGAGAGAGTGTTTTTAGGATATCCTTGCCAGAGCAACATGAATTGCTGATTATACTGTCATTCAAGGTATTACCATCCTTTCAGTTGGACGGACTTAATTCAATAAGTGTATAAATAGAAACTAGTGTTGCTGTGCTAGTAACTGGAGAGCAACAGTTGTGCGCCGCAGCCTCAAGGTGACTCAGGGACTCCTCAGCAATCACATGAGCTGAGGCCAGCTGTCTGCGGGCCCCCCCATCCCATTCATTCCTATCCTGTCTTCATCTTTTGCAATCACAAGATTCTGTACTGGTGGAGATGATTTTCCTAGGAAACTATGTCAGGTGAGCTGAGAAGGGAAGGAAGGGAACCCAACCAGGGCTGCTCTGGCATCTATGGTGTCACACAGTGCCTGTAGTTTGCAGGAGATTTTTCTCCATAACCTGCCAGTCATGTCTTGATGGAACTCGAATTCACCATCCACACATTTAACGCCATTAAATTTGTGTCCGTACAGGAACTTCACAGACAGGGGTCCCTGGGTGTTTCATATGGTTTCTCGCTGTTTAACTTGATGAATGCCATCATGGGCAGTGGCATCCGCGGCTTAGCTTATGTTATGGCTCATACTGGTATCCTTGGATTTAGGTGAGTTTTTTCTTATTTTACCATTACTTTTTCTTTTCCATTTGGATAGTAATATGAGAAAAATAAGATAGGTACCAGAACTGGTGTTAAACAATTTAAATTATTTATGGGGTTTTAGCATTTTCCTGCTACTCTTATATTATTGCTAGTTGGTAGCTTGGATGGATGCTATATAATTTGCATATTTTTATGCAAAAGTGAGGTTAATTTTTAGAAATGGAGACTTGATCCACACTCATTTATAACCTTAACAAGTACTTTTTGTGTCAAGTTGGCCAAAGCGAATCAAAAGTTATCAGCCATGCAGATTACTTGTAAATAGCAATTCTGTGAGTGTAAGTAAAGCACATAATCTTATTTCTGTGTAGCTCCTCCTCTCCTCCCACTGTTAAGTAGTCTTGTTTTCCTTTCTAAACATAGGCATGTTCTGTGCCTATTTCTTTTCTATATATGAGGCTTGTCCAGAAGGCATACAGCCATGTAATATGAAAAATAGAAGCATTTAGTAAAGAAGATACGAAATACAAGAAACATTGTACACAGGACAATGATGCCTCAGTCCCCTTTAAAGTAGGCACCTTGGGACCTCACACAGCTCTCCTAGTCACCATCAGTTGCCCCATCGTATTTTCTTGAATCTCACTGGCAGTCTGAAATCTCTTTCCTTTCAAAGGTGATTTTAGTTCTAGGAAAAGCCAGAAGTCTCAGGGTGCCAAATCTGGGCTGTAGAGGGTTTGAGCCACCTGGGTGATTTGATGTTTCACAAAAAACACTGCATGACACGTGATAAATAAGTCAGGGCCTTGTCATGATGAGCTGCCAGTCACCAGTTGCCCATAGCTGCGGTCTTCTGAATCATCAGAATAGTTTCCATGGAGGATTGTTCAAGCTTAATGTAAAATTTGATGCAGGGTCATTGCTCTGCTTGCTCAGTCATTTTGAACCCTACAGCTACACAGCACACATGTTCACTCAGTGGCATCTACCACCCCCACTGACTAGTACAGTGAAGTTATCATTTTTCATACATGTGCATTCCAGTCCACTTTCCTTGGCTGCCAGGTTACATCAATGTTATGGAAACTGTTCTCCTTATATTAATAATGGCTGCAATTTTCCCAGAGAGACCTTGTCTATATAATCAAAACAGTTTGTGCTGCTGATACTTTCACAACAGACCTGTTATACATATATATGTTTTTAACCTCACCTGAGGATATGTTTTCACTGATGTTTTGAGAAAGAGAGAAACATCGACTGGTTACCTCCTATCTATGCCCCAACCCTGGGATTGAACCTGCAACTTAGTTACATGTTCTGAGTGAAGATAGAACGGGCAGCCTTTTGGTGTATGGGATGGCGCTCCAACCACCTGAGCCACTCAGCCAAGGTTATGCCTATTCCTTTTCATCTTTCCAGACTGCTTGTATGCCAGTTTGCCCAAAATAGAAAACATTAGTGGCTTTTCTGTGTTCCCATAATACTTTGTATATTCATTTTGTTATTATGTAAGAGTGATTTGTTTACAAGTTAGTGTCCCCACTACACTCCGAAATTCTTTAGACCTGAACCTTATCTTTAGCATCTAGCACCTGGTTAAAAGAATGCACAAGTCTGTTTTGTCAGAAGCAGCAGACCTGTTTTACTAGAAAATTTAAAATACACAGTGTCTCATTCAGGCCTATTTTTATTTTTTTAATTAAAATTATTTTTTCAAATGATAAGGGAACGTATATTTAGAAAGTTACAAAGGTAGAAGAAGTGAGCTGACCAGGCTGCATAGGCTAGGAAACATGTTACAGAGGCAGAAGAAGGGTCCTTGGAGCTTAGGAGAGAGAAAGACCAAGGTGACATGCCTGGAGGAGAAGGGGCGGGGAGGGAAAGGGCCCAGATCCTTCTGTATTTTGAGTATGTTGATAAGCAGGACTACTTGTAAGTAACTAAACTTGCTTTTATTATGGCATGTATTCACAAACTTTCATAATTTTAAAACTTTAAAATTGTATATGATACCTTAGGCAAGACATAATCAAAGGATTTACTTTTTGGTTTCTTTAGAAAAATCGTGTTTTATACTCCACAGTTTTGCATGCAGATGTAATACCACTGAATGTGTGCTCGCTGAATCATACCATACATCACACTTTCCATTTGGTGACAACAAATTTTTATATTGTGAGGTCTCTGACAAGTGTACTTTAACCTCTCAGTTTTGCTACTTATTGAATATTATCAAGTATTAAGCAGACTCCAGATATAATTTCTTTAGATATTGGGGCATTCCACTGAGGACAGCTTTGTAAAAACTTATTCTATCAGTATCATCTGAGAATAAGTAGGGGATTATACAGGTGTTTCTTTTCACATTATTGGTGATAGGAATACCTCCATTCCTACATTGTTTATACATTTTTTTAAATTTAATTTTATTTTTTATTACATCTATCCCCTTTTTCCTCCCCTCTGTCCCCTTCCCCACCCACCCACTACCCCCCAAAGACAATCCTACTTGTTGTCCATGTCTATGCTTCTTCCATGCTAGTTCCTTGACTAAACTGCTCCCCATCTTTGCTTCCTCCTCCCCTCCCCTTCCCCTCTGCCCACTGAAGGTCTATTCATTGTATTCATGTATCTGGTTCTGTGATGCTTGTTTGTTTGTTTTGTTCATTAGTGTCCTGTAATGGGTAAGATCATATGGTATTTGTCTTTCACTGACTGGCTTATTCCACTAAGCATAATACTTTCCAGTTCCATCCATGTTGTTGCAAAGGGTGGGAGTTTTTTCCTTCTTTCTGCTGTGTAGTATTCCATTGTGTAAATGTACCAAAGTTTTTTTGATCCATTCATACACTGATGAGCACTTGCACTGTTTCCAGCACTTGGCTATTGTAAACAGCGCTGCTGTGAACATAGGGGTACATAGGTTCTTCTGAATTGGTGTTTCAGGGTTGTTCAGGTATAGTCCGAGTAGTGGAATTATTGGATCATAAGGCAGTTCCATTTTTAGTTTTTTAAGGAAACCCCATACTGTTTTCCACAGTGGCTGCACCAGTCTGCATTCCCACCAACAGTGCACCAGGGTTCCCTTTGCCCCACATCCTCGCCAATACTTGTTGTTTGTTGATTTGTTGATAATTGCCATTATAACAGGTGTGAGGTGCTATCTTGTAGTTTTAATTTGCATCTCTCTGATGACTAGTGATGTTGAGCATTCTTTCATATGCCTTTGGGCCCTTTGTATATCTTCCTCAGTGAGTTGTCTGTTCAGGTCCTTTGCCCATTTTTTAATTGGGCTGTCTGTCTCCCTGGTGTTGAGTCACATAAGTTCTTTATAGACTTTGTATATCAAACCGTTGTCTGAGGTATCGTTGGCATAGATGTTTTCCCATACAGTTGGTTCCCTTTTAATTTTGCTGGTGTTTCCTTTAGCTGAACAGAAACTTTTCAGTTTGATATAGTCCCATTTGTTTGTTTATTCTTTTATTTCCTTTGCCCTTGAAGAAGTATCAGTAAACATATTTCTGCAGAGTATATATATATATATATTTTTTTTCTTTTTTCCTCCAGGACTAAGTAGTGGTGGCACTACTTATATTTAAGTCCTTTATCCATCTTGAGTTTATTCTGATGTATGATGTAAGTTGGTGGTCTAGTTTTGCCTTTTTGCATGTTGCTCTCCAGTTCTCCTAATACCACTTGTTGAAGAGACTGTTTTTACTCCATTTGATGTTCCTTCGCTCTTTGTCGAATATTAATTGACCATAGAGTCCTGGGTTTATTTCTGGGCTTTCTGTTCTGTTCCATTGATCTATATGTCTATTCTTATGCCAGTCCCAGACTGGTTTGATGACAGTAGCCTTGTAGCATAGTTTGATTCCTGGTATCGTGGTTCCTCCTACCTTGTTCTTCTTTCTCAAGATTGCTGTGGCTATTCGTGGGTGTTTTGGGCTCCATATAAATTTTTGAAGTATTTTTTCTATTTCTGTCAAGTATGCCATTGTTATTTTAATTGGGATTGCTTTGAATCTATAAATTGCTTTGGGTAGTATGGACATTTTAATGATGTTAATTCTTCCCATCCATGAACATGGTATATGCT
This sequence comes from Noctilio leporinus, assembly GCA_004026585.1. Classification (NCBI taxonomy): domain Eukaryota; kingdom Metazoa; phylum Chordata; class Mammalia; order Chiroptera; family Noctilionidae; genus Noctilio; species Noctilio leporinus. The sequence goes on along the minus strand of PVIW01000181.1, from coordinate 554,390 downwards.
TCCATTTATTTGTGTCTTCCTTGATTTCTTTCTTCATTGTTCTGTATTTTTCTGAGTATAGGTCTTGTACCTCCTTGGTTAAGTTTATTCCTAAGTACTTTATTTTTCTTGTTGCTATGGTAAATGGGATTTGCTTATTAGGTTGAGTAGGGGTTTGGTGGAGCCTCTCAGGTTTTGTATGTACACTGTTTATACATTTTTCAAATTGTGTTATTAGAAGTATGTTAACTGCATTGGAGGGACATTGGTAAGTGTGTGTATGTTTAATAGATGCTAGAAAATTCAGTCTTAATTCAATATAATAAAATATATCATAGAGAGGACTACATCAGTCTATGCGGAGGGATGGAGGGAAGTAGAAAGGAGAAGACAATGAGATTTCACAACTGCAACTTTTGTTTAGATTTAGAATAGGAAAAATAGTCGTATAAGGGAAATGTTGCAAGATTATTGAATGGCTGAAGCGGCAGTCAGCAGACGAGTGCAGCAATAGGAAATTTGTTTTTACTTCAAAGTTTTTTCCTTCTGATGCCTTTTTTTCAGTTTAAAAATAGTATATTTTCATTTAAATAAAATTTGGTAAGTGCAGAAAAGTATCTTTTTACTTTCTTTAATGACTTTAATCCAACTACTCAAAGAGCATTTAGATGCAAAAAAAATTTGTGGTTGTAATGAGATATCATCAAAAAAAATTTGTGTACTCTTTTATATTTTAGCTCCTTGCTGCTGACAGTTGCTCTCCTGGCTTCTTTCTCAGTTCACCTCCTGCTTAGTATGTGCATTCAGACAGGTGAGTAAAAACATTATGCCGATTCCTTTGGTGAAGTCGCCCCTTGAGATTGTACCGACGTACAAGATTGGATGTCTCAAACTTAATTTCCAGTGGGCATGCGTTATTATTAGGTAGGGTGGCTGAAGCAGAGAATTTCAAAAGGCCAGAGTCAGTTGTATTGGGGAATACCTAAGGATGGGAGGGGAGGAAGAAACTAGGCATTCTTACCTGCCTGTCTTCCTATCACAGCGTAGTTTACTAGGTCAGAGTCTGTTAGGGGAAGGACCAGAAAGGAGTTTGAAGGATCCAAATCTTATACTCATAAGGAAGCAGTAGACAGGTTTTCATTCTGATATTTCTGGTAGGGTTGTGATTATCTCAAAGCACATCTTCCCAGATCTACTCCTGCTTCCTTGTCTCCTTTCTGTCTGCCAGACAGAGGTAAGGGTGGCAGAATTAGGATTGTAGGAGCAAAAGTCACTAAGCTTTAACTTTAAATAGTTTGTACTTTTACTTGCAAATCTAGAAAAGGTAGTTTTTTGTAAGAGACAGTTGCCTATGTAATTAATACAATATGTTTATTTGTATTTTTTCATTTGGAGAACTTTATTATGCAATTCATGTATTAAATAAGTTCTTTTAAGTTGTGATTTAAAAAGTACAGTATAAGAGTTACAGAGCTGCTTTTATAAGGTTTTCCTTTTGGCATTAACAGATAGTATGTGTCCATCAATCTGGGGCTTTTTATCTCTAGTCTTTTTGTCTTTAGCATCAGTTATGATGTTAAAATCATGGATTTAATATCCATGTGGGTGAACTCACCTTGTTCTAGATAGTTTTGTGGTTTTTGAATTTCAAGAAGCATGAGAGATACATAAAATAAATAAAATGAAATTATTCTGGCTGAAACAGGTGAGAGATACCCAAAGGTATTTCGTGAGAAGTTTAAGACTCTTCAGAATCCACAGCACTAGTCTATTTTCCTAAAATCTGCCTATGCCTCAAACATACCTGCAGATCTTTTTATAAGCAGACATTTCTAAGTCTCAGGGATTCTAATTCCAAGAATCTGAGTTGGGATTCAGAATATATTTTTCATAAGTCCTCCAGGTGATTCTTAGGCAAAACTGGTTTATGACCTATAGCTTATAGCTGTAATTGCCAATGCCTTTGGCCATCCAACCTAGGCATGTATATCCCTGCATTTTATGGTGTTGGAAAAAAAATGTAGACAGATAAAAATACTAGGAAATGATGCAAATGTTAATCCCAAAGTAACAAATTGTTCATAATGGCACCCCAAATTTGTGAATAATAGCATTAAAAGAATTGTATTTGTAAATGCTCTTGCAACTTATTTAGAATTTTTATCACATGTTTTGAAATTTTGATTCTTTTCTGAAAAACTTATTTTTACTTAATTGTGATAGTTATCTATACCTTAATAAGTTATTTTATTATGGATTCTACTATAATGATTAATTTCTTAATCAACTATGTGACAATATGTTTTCACTAAGTAAAATTTTTGTTTTATTGATTTTAATTACATGGGAGTAACATTTAGTTCATGAATACTTCCAAGTAAGGCCAAATATATTGATCTCCTTCAGTTCATCTGTATTTAATTTTAAAATTCTGACAACTTGGAGCTATATAAAGTGAAAACCCCTGGTTTTCTTTCTTTTTCTTTGATTTTTGTAGCTTACTTGATCTAAAAACTAACTTCTTCATGGTTCTTCATACACACTGATGCACCTGTCTTCTGTTGATTGAATTTCTTCAGTCACTGTAAATTCTCTGTGGACTTAAAAATACATGTATACTAGAAAATAGCATGTTGCTAAATATTTTCCTCAGTTTACTGAACTATCATAAAGGAATATTGTGCTTAGAATTCATTGGTCAGAGAAGTTACAAAATAACTTCTTCATTTACTTTCCTGGAGGTAAAAAAGTGAAGAAAAAGTTTTATCTTTATAAAAATAAAGGACTTTTTCATATGAAATTTTGCTACTTGAGATTTATATAAAGTTTAGGGCCTATAAGGACATTTCATGGGAGCTGAGGTAGCATATAAAGTACTCTCTAGCCTTAAGTTTGTCATCTATAATATGGTAATGATAATATTTTCCTCTTGGGATTATTGTGAGAATGAAGTAAAATATTGTATCTAAAATGCCAGGTCCTTGGTAAATACTAGTTTCTATTATTATGAGTTTTCATTGAAGCAAAACCCTTATTTCTCTCACTACTATCTGAGACATAGTTGGCTCATTGTGATTCTTTGGGAAGGTTTCTGTGGTCTAGAAATAAACTCATAGTTCCCTTCCTTTGGCTTCTACACCCTTATCACCAAGAAGAAATAAGAGTTTTAGAACCTGCGTACTTCTGGTCAAGTTCCTCCTCCCTATTCCTCAATCCCCACTACTCACTTAATTGTTATCATTATTTGCCTTGAGATGACTTTAATTATACCATTCTCCACACTTTATATCAGTCATTTGTCGAATCCTAGATTATCCTTCATTTCTTCAACTCATCCCATGTAGCTGTGTCAACCGTATTTTAAACTCACCTCCTGTTTCTCCCAAACTCCTGAAACCCTTCCACTTCCCTTTCTAGGACTCAGGGTCAATCACCAGCAAAATTCCAGTGTCCTCAGCTCTTCTCTAAACATTTCTTTCACTTTCTTACTTTAAGGGAATTAAAATCTTTTCTGAGAATACCATAGTCCTCTCAAATAACCACTCTTTCCTCTTCCGTGTCGCTCATACTAATCTTGGGGGAGATGATTTCACTATAGAATTTTATACCCAGCCAAATTGTCATTTAAATGTGAAGGTAGAATAATAACATTTTCATACAAGCAAAGACTCAAAGATTATCTCCATGCACCCTTACTTAGCAACAAAAGATGCTATTTACCAAAGTTAGGGAGTAATAAAGAAGTAGGGAATCTAGCACAGGACAGTGGTAGAGGGTATTTCCAGGACAAACTGAACAGCAGATCTGAGAGCCACCTCCAGGTGGGAGTAGTTCTTTTTACAAAGGCACAGTCAGCCCTTCAGTCCAGGCTTGCCTTCAGGATTATGTTCAGGATGGAAAACCTGGAAACCCTTTTCTTCTTCCTGAATGCCTTTCTCACTTGTCTGTCTAGCTCTCATTTGCACTAACAGTACCTGAGTAGGTTAGCCTCAGGTCTGGCTGTAATAAAGGACTAAGGATCGGATAGTGGGAGACAGAAGCAAGGTATTATCAAGGGCAAAGGGCAATAAAATAAGCAGACTAAGGAATGTGGGTATTAGAATTTGGAGGAGCTGATCTCTGACTGACTATGGAAAGTAATAGAAAAGGAGATGTCTAAGGATATCTTGCAGAGAGAGAGATCTCTGGCATGGCCACTGTGTTACTTATAGTGACATTAATGGAGACAGGAACTCAGCAGGAGATGTTGGTTCAAGGTAAATATGATTTCTAATTTGGATATGTGGACTTTGATGTATATATAAATGATTAGGTCTTCGAACTAGAGCCCAGGATAGAGGTTCATTTATTATTGATTCAATACTCTTTTATTTACAGAGGTAAATAAGACTCACTTCCCTGACAAAGCTTAAAGTCTAATAGGGGAGACAAATGCATGAGCATATAATTTATAATGTAGTGTGGTAAATGTAGCAATTTAAATATGCTCAAGGTACAGTGATAACTAAGAGGAGGGAGTGACTTGCTTTGTATGGGTTGGGAAGTGGGGGCATCAGTAAATATTACTGGAGGACTGAGCTAATAAGGAATTTGACGAGCAGACAAGGCAAGAGAGACGATTCCAGCATATCCAAAGATACTCCAAAGAGGCATATACTGCATATTTTACTTACGGTACAAAAAATAGTCTACTACTATTCATGCATAAAGTACAAAGAAGAAAATGAAATGGAAGGATAGACAAGTGTCAGATCCTAAAGAATCTGGGATTTTTGTTGAGGCAGTGAGAAGGCACTGAGGTGTCTGAAAAGTCAGGATACATACTGGGATTCACCACTTGTTACTTCCAAAGAGAACTTGGGCCCTTCCTGGCGCTCACTGTGAAAGACAACATAGGCACCTAGCTTCCTCTTCCTAAAATAAGTAAGTTTACAATTCTTTTATAAGGATTTTAAGTTTTGGTCATTATGAAGAAATAAACAAGGAATAAAATGGTCCTTTGCATTCTGCATGATTTGTTATGTTTTTTTTTTAACTTAAATCCTCTAAAGCAGTGATTTTCGATACCATCCATCACAATACCCCTCTTATATATGTAAAAAAAAAAAAAATTCTAATTGCTCCTTTCACTATCTAAAATAAAATTCCTAGGGGTACTATAACTTACCTGTGGTGAGTTGCATAGTGGATCTCCAAAGATACTCATATCCCAGTTTCTGGAACCTGTGAATTTATATGGTATGGTAAAAAAGAACTTTGCAGGTATTATTAAGAATATTGAGATGGGAGATTATCCTGGGGGACTCTAAATGCAATCCCATGCCTCACGGAAGGACATCACAGACAGCAGAGAAGAAGGCATTGCGACCATAAGAGGCAGAAATATGGTCACAAATCAAGGCATGCTAGCAGTCACCAGAAGCTGGGAAAGACAAGGAACGGATTCTCACTGGAGCCCCTGCGGGGAGCATGGCCCAGTTGACACCTTGATCCTGACCCTCAGCAACTAGACCTCCAGAACTGTGATTAAATAAATGTCTGCTGTTTTAAACTATCGTGCTTGTGATAATATATTACAGCAACCACAGGCAACTAAATACTACGCATTCATCATGTAATGCCATACAGTAAAACAAAGGAGAACCAAAACCAAAGTAAATGCAGTTAGTTATTGTGATTTTCCTAAATGGTGAACAATTTTTGACAAAGATCCAAACAAAACAAAATACACATTTACATGGTAACTGTATTCCTTGAAAATTTAGTGTATATTCAAACTATTAACTGTTGTTTTCTCAGCATCTACCAAACTGTACCTAAAACACAGATGGTATTTAATAAAAGTTGGACGCGTGGGCAATGAATGGATGGATATATGAGAACGATAGAGAGATTCTATTTTAAAGGTTCCAAAATCAACATGCAGGCAAAAAGTATGCGTAGTCAAAATTACCTTTGAAGAATTTTTAATGTAGTTTATAAAATAGAGTGTTTGACATTTACATGACATGCTGGGCACTAACATACCAAATACCATCTCAATAAATTTCTCAAAAACATTTTTATTTTTTTGGTCTAACATTCATCTGGGCACCATATAAAGGTTATGGATTGCTTCAGGGTCATGATGACTCCCATTCAGTGCTGCAAGATGCTGTCACTATGAGAGCACATGTGAATGGAACTGACAAAAAGAATGTAGATTCATTTTTCATCTCGGTGATTGGGGGCCTTTGCTTATTGTTTGGAATATTAGCTGTCCAAATTATATTTTCATCTCTTCTTGTCATTAGTGGGGTATAGTTCAGTAGACCCACCATTGATTAATTAATTAATTAAGTGGGCTGATTATGTGACTCCATCTTCGGTGGATTGGTGTACATCCTTTTGCTAATGAGTAGTTCTCAGTTGAGCTTGATTTTTCTCCTCCAGGTGCATTTGACAGTGTCCAGAGATACTTCTGGTTGTCACAGGTCTACTGGCATCTAGAAGATAAAGGCCAGGGATGCTACTAAACATCCTACAATGTACCGGACAACCCTCTACTAGAAAGAATTATCCAAACCAAAAATGTTGGTGGTGAGGTTGAAAAATCCTGGGCTAGATCATTTGTGTTCTCTGTTCATGTCATGACTCCTTAATATTATTTGCCTTGAATTAGAGTCAGTGTTTTCTGTGACAGAAACTGGACGTGTTGTTATTGGGCTACAAGGAAAAGGTGGGTGTGAATCTCTGTAGGGTTAAACATTTTTAAGTTAGCCTCCCACTTTATTTTTATCGAAAGTCATATATGGTCATGTACACATGTGCATGAGCGTGTATATGTGTCTGCACTTGTGCAGGAGGACTTGGAGCATTTTCTGGTCTGTTCTACCCCATTTCTTGTATCATTTCCCAGAGTTGGCAACATGTAATAGTTTTTGTTTTGTAATTCTTTTTGTGTACCTTCCTAGGTCTCATAATATTCTTCTACTTCTAATTTTTGATATAAGAGGTTATCTGTTGCCCTGACCTGTATGGCTCAGTTAGCTGGGTGTTGTCCCACAAAACAATAGGTCCCCAGTCAGAGCGCACACCTGGGCTGCAGGTTCCCGTCAGGGTTCATGTGAGTTCATACGAGTGGCAAGTGATCCATGTTTCTCTCTCCACAGACATTTCGCTACCTCACTTCTCCTCTTCCTAAAAATAAATAAAATCTTTAAAAATAGATTAACTGTCAACACTTAATTATGAAAGGCCAGGTTTTAGCTTGGGTACACTCATCCTCCTTTTCCCTTTCTAATTGCACTAGTTCGTATTCAGTTTCCTTGCTTATTTTGTAACTCTAAATAATACATGTAAACCTTTATTTTTGTTCCATGTACTTGAGATAGTGTCTCTTGGCCCTCTGCTGTATATGATATTTGTGCTGCCATCATTTAGTTCCCCTGTCCCTCTTCCTGTTTCCCACACTCTTTCTGCTGTACTCTTACATGATCCAAGCTGACAATATGTACTTCCTGTTTTGTAATCATATTTAAGTCATTGTTTTATCTATAAGTTGAGTCTAAAAGTTGAAAATTAATGAAGAGCATTTATGGGATATGAATATGTAAATACTGTTCTCTTCAGAGCCAGGCAGGACTCTTTATGTGTGCACTGTCACAGCCTCTGTGCCATTTGACAGGAGACTATTCCTAGTATTCCAGTATTCTGCTTTTCTCTTTACTGCATCAAGTTCTTTAAAATATGCCACATTTAGATTTTAAAAACTGACATTTAAGTATATTAAGAAATATGACCCAAAGGTCGCTGGCTCGATTCCCTAGCCAGGGTACATACCCAAGTTGCAAGCCAGGTCTCCAGCCAGGTCCGTGGCTGGAGGCAGGTGAAAGGCAACCATACACCAATGTTGATGTCTCTCCTCTGCCTTTCTCCCTTCCCCTCTCTCTAAAAACAATGAACAAAATCTTAAAAAAAAAAAAAACCCAAAAAATCCAAGAAGTGGCATAGTCCACATTCAATAAATGAATGACCTGCATGACACCATTAGGGAGAAAAAAGTTAAGAGGAAATGATGAAAAACACAAGGCGGGGAAAAAAAGGGATTTCAAAATAATAAGAGTGCATTCCAAATGGCTAATTTTCTGAGCGCTGAACTGTGTTTGAATAACTCATGTCCCTCAATCCAGATCCAAAGATAATATTGCTGCTGCTGAAACTTGGGCTTTGTACTGTAACCACAGTTTATTAATTGTCCCATTTCATTGAGGAAAAAATGCAAAGCAGACAGAACACTGGAGCAACGAGCTGGAAATATTCCACTACTTCATGGGAAGCAGCTTTCCAAACGATTCCTGTGGAGGCCGAAGTCTCGGTCTAGCCAAAATAGCACTAAAGTGTACCTTGATGCTACATTAAAGAACAACATTTTTCCCAATTTATTTCATTAGGATTTACAGCCTTTCTGCCCCCTCAAAAAAATATAACATTGATTTCTTTAATATCAAAAAATAATTCCCTAAAATAGATCGCTTATGACTGCTTTCAGTTATTTACTTAAGGAAGATTGTGCCAAGTACTGCTTGTATGAAGTCCTGTAGAAGGCTGAATGAATTTCATAATTTTTATAATTAATGGTGTTCTCATTCTGTAGGAATGAGCTGTTCATGTGACTGGTCATCACCACATCTTATTTTGATGTTTCTTAAAACCTCTTTCACTTTCAAAGTAAAATATTAAAACATTGACTATATGAAAGGGCAGGGAAAATATCCCTTATTGGTAGATAAAGTAGTACTTAAATTACTAAACACCAGAGAAATTAAAGACTGCAGCTTAAATAAACCCTATCAGATATTTAGAGAAAACAGAACTATTCAATTAATATGATTTTTAAAGGTAAAGTTTGCCACTCCCTTACAGTCATAGAATATTTGAATTCCTTATCCCAGCCCCAAAAAAGGAGGAAAAAGAACACCACACAATTATTTGTTTCAAATTTATTGCACTCTTTGTGTTTTGCTTCATAAATCATGTTTAAATCCTTTTTTTAATTTATATTGGCATTTTCATGTTATTATAAACATAGTTTTTAATGGCTACATATTATTATTTCATCAGGTATACCAACCATAATTTACTTAACTACCTTACCATATCTGAGCACTTTGGTAGTTTTTTTTTTTTCAATGTAAATAATGCATGATGAGTATCTTTGCATATAATGATTTCTCTGATTTTTGTCTTATTTCCTAAGATGCCAGCTCCTAGTGGTCAAATGTTATAAGTATCTTAAAAGCTCATTGTTCACACTGAAGTCCAAAAGTCCGTATCAGTTTATACTGTTTCCAGCATCTTCATTGCCCAAATGACAGAATTTGAGAAGTATTTCACTAGTGTTGCTTTGGTTTACCTGTTGAGATCATCCAGAAAACCATTAAAAAATGAATATGTGGAGATAAAGCATTTGTGTACATATTTTAGTAAAGCCAATTTAAGCCAGAAGCTGTTATTCATAGTCGTGATGTCTCAGATATGGAAAAGTGCTTCTAATTTTTGCAACATAAAAGAAGTATGATGACAGTGACAACACTGAGTAACTCGCCAGGCGTGCTGACTTGGAAGATAGTTAGGGTTTGAACATGGTGCTCAGTCTCCACTTAAAAGTCTAAACCTTTTTCACTCTAAATTTGGGAGTGTGCTACATTTAGGCATAACTTGTGTGAAACTAGAAAATGACAGAGCAATTTGAGGTTGCTAAAATTATGCCACTCTTATCAGAAGTAGTAATTACAACAATCTTCATTATGCTATTGATTTAATTGTATTTTCTGGAATAATAAAGGTTGTGTTCCAATTAAGATTAACAATAAATGTTTATTTAAATTTATATAACAAATACCAATTCCTTTGGAATCTTTTAATATAATTTTTGCTTATGGGAAAGTGATTTGCCTTTCATATTTATTAAATATACAATCTATACCTTGTTTATGCTATTTAAAAATAAAACCCTAGTTAAACTCTTTGATGAGTATTATCCTGATAACTTGCTCACCAATTGAGAAACTAATGCAAAATAGGTCACTTTAAAAGCAAGTTATTTGAACAAAACAAAAATAGACTTATAGTGAGATGTAGTCCCATTTGTTTATTCTTTCCTTTATTTCCATTACCCTAGGAGATATATTGGCGAAAATATTGCTGCATGGGACATTTAAAATTTTACCGCCTATATTTTCCTCTAGGACTTTTATGGCGTTACAGCTTACATTTAAGTCTTTTATCCATCTTGGGTTTATTCTGGTGTATGGTGTGAGTTGGATCTAGTTGCAATTTTTTTTTTTTTTTGCATGCCCCTGTCCAGTTCTCCCAACACCATGTGTTAAAGAGGCAATTTTTACTCCACTTTATGCTCCTTCCCCCTTTGCCAAATATTAATTGACCATAGAGACCTGGGTTTATTTCTGGGCTCTCTGTTCTGTCCCATTGATCTTTGTCTGTTCTTATGCCAGTACCAGACTGTTTTGATTACGGTGGCCTTAACAAATCAACAAACGAGTGCTGGTGAGGATGTGGAGAAAAGAGAACCCTAGTGTACTGTTGGTGGGAAGGCAGACTGGTATAGCCACTGTGGAAAATAATGTGGAATTTCCTCAAAAAAAAAAACAAAAACAAAAACTAAAAATGGAACTGTGTATTGATCCCATGATTCCTCTGCTAGGATTATGCCTGAAGAATCCTGAAACACATGCACCCCTATGTTCATAGCAGTGCTATTTACAATAGCCAAATGCTGGAAACAGCCTAAGTGCCCATCAGTGAACAATGATGACTTCACTGCACTAGTCAGTGGGGGTGGTAGATGCCATGAGTGAGCATGTGTACTGTGTGGCCATAGCATTCAAAATGACTGAGCAAGTAGAGCAATGAATCTGCACTGAATTTTGCATTAAGCTTGGATCATTCAGAAGGCTGCAGCTGTGCTCAACTAGTGATTGGCATCTTTTATTTATTTATTTACTTATTTAAAAAATAACTTATTATTTTTAGAGAGAGGAAGGGAGAGAGGCAGAGAGGGAGAGAGACATCAGTGTATGGTTGCCTTTCACCTGCTTCCAGCTACAGACCTGGCTGGAGACCTGGCTTGCAACCTGGTTATGTGCCCTGGCTGGGAATCAAACCAGCGACCTTTGGGTTTGCAGGCCGGCACCTTATCCACTGAGCCACCAGCCAGGGCTGATTGGCATCTTTATCATGACAATGGTACCACTCATGTATCACATCTTGTGTAGTTTTTTTGCAAAACATCAAATCACCCAGGTGATTCAGCTCCCCTACAGCCCAGATCCTGTGACTTCTGGCTTTTTCCAAAACTAAAATCACCTTTGAAAGGGAAGAGATTTTAGATTGTTAATGAGGTTCGGGAAAACAGGACAAGGCAGCTGATGGCGATTGGGAGAACTGTGTGAGGTCCCAAGGTGTGTACTTTGAAGGGGACTGAGGCGTCATCGTCCTATGTACAATGTTTCTTGTATCTTCTTCCATAGTATTCATAGTATGTGGCTGGATATTTTCTGGACAGACATTGTCTTATTCCTGTATATATAACCCTGAAAAGTCTCCTCACTTTAAATTCTTGAAAGTTAAGTTTTCTTAAGAAAGAATAGACGCATTTAACTATAATATAAAAGAAGGATGTTAGAAATGAACAATGATGTTTCTTTCATCTCATGCCTTGTAGCAACAGATCAGAGACCTTTGGAGACTTGGTTCACATACACATAATAATAAACAAAATTACTTTTTTTTAAAAAATATTTTATTTCATTATTTTTAGAAAGAGGGGAAGGGAGAGAGGTAGAGAGGGAGAGAGACATCAATGTATGGTTGCATTTCACCTGCCTCCAGCCACAGACCTGACTGGAGACCTGGTTTGCAACCTGGTTATGTGCCCTGGCTGGGGAATCAAACCTGCGACCTTTGGGTTCGCAGGCCAGCGCCTTATCCACTGTGCTACCAGCCAGGGCCAAAATTACTTTCTTGATGGCAAATTAAATAGAAGCTGACATTTAGAGAATTTTCTGGTATACACACACACACACACACACACACACACACACATACATATATACATACATACATAGGACTTTAGAAGTTCAGTATAAGGAATTTTGCCCCTACATAAAATTAATACTCAGTTGTGTTTAGGAATATTAAACTAGTAAAGATTTATTGATTAAAATAATTATTGAAACTTGTGCTGACATTCTCAGTAGAATATCTGTATTTGAAATAAAAAGAATATCAGCTTTTCCAATAGAAAAAGTTCCACTTCTTAGTTTTGTAATTCTGCTTTTTAATTTTACATTCTAAAATACTGTTGATCCCTGAACAACATGGTTTTGAACTATGTGGGTCCACTTATACACAACTTCTTTTTCAATAAATATATTGGAAAAATTTTTGGACATTTTCTTACAACTGAGAAGCAATTGTATCATTTGCCCTAGGCTGCCATGAAGCGATCATATACCTACTTCTTCATTATTAGTGCATGAATTGTTATATGTGTAAATAGAAATGAATTTCTTCTTCACATTATCTTTTCATTTTGATGTCTATTGTTGGTAATACATGTAACATCTACAGTGTCTTGTAGAAGACAACATTGATGTAGGTACTGACAGACAATTCACCTTGTGAACAGATGTCATGCACTTACAGATTAATAACTTAAATACAGTACTGCAAGTGTATTCTTTCTTATGATTCTTAATATTTTTCTCTAGCTTTATGGTAAGAACACAGTATATACTACATATAAAAAATGCTGGCTTTTTGTTATTAGTAAGGTTTATTTTATGGTCAACAGTAGTCTATTCACAGTTAAGTTTTAGAGGGATCAAAAGTTATACACAGATTTTTGACTGCCTGGAAGTTGGTGCCCCAACTCCTGTGTTGATCAAAGGTTAACTGTATACTTAAAATCTTTCCTTGTTAAAGGATAAAGTGTCCTACTTAAATTATATACCCCAAGATAAGTTAATTATTTTTATTCTTAGTTATGAAAACTTATTTTTCAGCATTTCACTGTTTACTTTTTTCACTTTTATTGAATTTCTTGGGTGGCATTGGTTAATAAAATTATACAGGGTGCAAGTGTACAATTCTATACTTCATCATCTGTATATTATATTGTGTTATATTGTGTTGACATATTAAACTAAGTCAAACCTGTTTGCATCACCATGCATTTCCCCATACCCTATTCTACCTCCCTACAGCCTTTTCCTGTCGTAATTACCATCTGTTGTTTGTGCCTATGAAACTGTTCCCCCTTTAATCCCATCACCTTTCTCACCCTGTCTCACAACTGTCTGTCTGCCCTCTACCTTTGAGTCTGTTTTGTTTGTTAGTTTATTTGGTTCATTAGATTCCATACATGAGTGAAATTATATGTTAGTTTTCTATTGATAACCGGATATGCTGTTGTAAAGCAGAAGGCTTTTTTTCTTTAATTTTAATTTTTTTTTTTTAGAGCCAAGTAGTATTACATTGTGTAAACAAATCACAGCTTTTTTATCTACTCATCGGCTGATGGACACTTGGGTTGTTTCCGTAGCTTGGCTATTGTAAATAAAGTTGCACTGAACATAGGGATGCATATATTCTTTCAAATTAGTATTTTAGGTTTCTTTGGATATATTCCCAGAAGTGAAATCACTGGGTCATAAGGCAGATCCATTTTTAAATTTTTGAGGTTGCTTCATATTGCTTTCCACAGTAGCTGCACCTATCTGCATTCCCACTATGTGAGAAAACTGTACATGGTTTTAAAAATGCTTATTTTTACATACCTGGAAGTCTTTGTTTATGAAAGTATAGAGTTTTTTTGTTGTTGTTGTTAATATAGTGGCAGTTATATGTATATCTTTGAGAAGATATATTAAAACTTGCTTTAAGAAGGAGCTCCTATTCTTTGCAACAACATGGATGGAACTGGAGAGTATTATGCTTGGTGAAATAAGCCTGTCAGTGAAGGACAAATATCATATGATCTCACCCATTACAGGACACTAATGAACAAAACGAACAAACAAGCAAAACAGAACCAGATACATGAATACAATGAATAGATCTTAAGTGGGCAGAGGGGAGAGGTATGGGGGAGGAGGCAAAGAAGGGGAGCAGTTTAGTCAAGGAACTAGCATGGAAGAACCATGGACATGGATAACAAGTAGGATTGACTTTGGCGGGGAGTGGGTGGGTGGGGAAAGGGAGCGAAGGGAGGGGAAATGGGAAGAATGTAATACAACAACAATAAAATTAAATTAAAAAAAAAAACTTGCTTTAACAGATGATGAACCATACCTTTGACTCAGTAGGAAATGTATATTGCTATGTACCAAGCCTGAGTGTCTGCTGGGCCTCTTCTTTTTAGTTTAAGAACTCTAAGGTTGAGCACTTTTCAAACTATAGGATCATACAAATGTTTTTACTTTTCTTATTTTTACCAGTGGCGTCACTAGTTAGAAGATGAAGCTATATAGGCTAAGGAAAAATTTAGTTTTTTATGAGCCATTTAATTTTCATCTTTTCTGTGACCATACTTCTTGAACATATGAAATGAAAATTTAACTTGATGAAAAAAAGATGAATGCCCTATTAGCTATGATATAAGGGTACATCTTCTGTCATGAACACAGTACCATTATCCCAGATAGCTGGAAGAGTGAATGTTTCTGAAGGTATGATACAACTTTCATACTTCAGCTTCATTTACATAGGCAGGTTTCAGAAATTTGCCAACAGACACATTTCAGCGGTGGAGTAGGCAAGTGCTGTTAAGTGAAAAGTGGACTTGTTTCTTGAGTGATTATTCTTTTAGGACTAATGCTGCCTGCATGGTTGTTAGCCTTGGGATTTGCTAAGCTCTACTTGTTCTGAGAGGATCCTATCCTTACAGGCCCTAAGTCTTCCAAGTTTCCCCAAAAGTGGTTACTTCTGCTTTATATTTAGTGTGACCATCCAAGAGCTGTAAGTTAGTAGTAGAATAAGCTTCTTCCCTTTAAGACTTGGCACACAAATGGTTTTGTATAAAAATAAAAATTATAATTTCTCTTAACAGCCGTGACATCTTATGAAGATCTTGGACTCTTTGCATTTGGATTACCTGGGAAGGTAATTATTTTTTCTCCGTACCATGTCCAAATTCCAGAAAGGCATATTTTCCTTCTGTTTCCAGTTAAAAGAGACAAGTATATGTAAGAGAAAGAAATTAGAGGAATAAAAGGAAACTGAACTAAAGATAAAATGATGGGAACAGAAAGCAAAAGAGAAGAAATCTCCCTATATGCTCTTCTTAAGAATGCATCAATAAACTTAATTCAATACTTAAATCTTTTAGTATCTTTCACCCTAATGAAGGAGAGCAATGATTTGAATAATTCTAAAATGGTTACAGTGGCTTATTTTAATGAATCCTTATAAAGACAGGAGAATAAAGAAGCATAGAATTAAAATTATAGCATGACTATTTACAAAACTGATGATTAGAAGATAATATCATTCAAGAGCTGAATGGTGCTGAAAGATTATCCAGCTATCTCCTCATTTATAGGTGAGAAAATTAAAGCCCATAGAAGTGGAGGGGTTATTTGTTCATAGTTACTTAAAGGACTCTAGACTCAAAATCTGCTTTTCCTCCTCAGAATAAGTGAAATGACAGCAGTATCTGTTGGGCATTTATTTTTGATAGGCATTCTAAACCAATTTAAAAGGTAAAGGAAACACTTCTTCCTCAGATAATAAGGAGTTAAATATTATTGTTAGTACTATAGTGCTCTTTTTTTTTTTTTTCCTGAAGAGCTAGCATACTTCTAAAACCTATTTTCATGTTGGTTCTGAGCAAGCCTTTTTATTTGTAAATCTGTTGTTTTTTGCTTGATTATTTTGTTTTATTTTAAAAGGATACTGTTTTTATAGATGGTTAAACTAATTTCTAAGAAGTAAGTCTGGAAGGAAAATTATATAGCATCAATTGCATACAAAAGCGTATACAAAAGTTTATACTGTCTTTTTAATTTTATTTAAATTTTATTTATATTTTTCATTTTTTAAAAGATTTTCTTTATTACTTTCAGAGAGAGGGGAAGGGAGAGAGGCAGAGAGGGAGAGACATCAATGTATGGTTGCCTTTCACCTGCCTCCAGCTACTGACCTGGCTGGAGACCTGACTTGCAACCTGGTTATGTGCCCTGGCTGGGGAATTGAACTGTACCGTCTTCTCACAAACAACTAAACTTGGGAACTAATTTTTATTGTTTTCAGAGATTTTATTTATTTAATGTTAGAGAAAGGGGAAGGAAGGGAGAGGAAAGAGAAAGAGGGAGAGAAGCATCCATTAGTTACCTTCCACTCACTCCCCACTGGGCACCTTGCCCACAACCCAGTCCTGTACCCTGACCAGGAATGGGACCTGTGTCCCTTCTGTTCACAGGCTGGTGCTCAATCTACTAAGCCACCCAAGGCAGGTCTGGGAACTAATTTTTAAATGGGTTGATATGCAAAGGTGTTTTTTGTTTTGTTTTGTTTTTTTTCCTGGAAAATGTTACAGTGGCAATTATCACATCGTCAAAGACATCTCTCCAAATTTTCCTGTCATTTGCCCTCTGCAGGCTCCAAGGCCTCAGGGTCTCAGTAACTTAAATTGTTTCCAGGATAGGCAAATGCTTGCCACTGGTGGGAGTACAGGTGGATGAGTAGGGAGATCTGATCCCAATCCATGAATGATCCTAGATAGCTAGTCAGCTCCAAATATACAGACCCACCAAAATCTGAGAGATCAAAAGGGTTAAGTGGTAACAGGGTGTTGATTTCCTCAGACTACTTTGAACGACCAAGGGTGGATGACAGTGCTGTCCTGAGATTCCTGGGAATCACATCAAAGATCACAAGCTAGCAGCCTGCAGGCTGAACTTTGTCCGCAAGCATACTTTGGTTCAAATCTTTATTTGTAACTGATTGCCAACTAAGAGTTATGAAATTTTGAAAGAATTCAATTTCTGACTTTCTTTCAAAAATCAGAAGTTCTAGCTGCATTTTATCCGCATTCTCATATGCCAGCAAACTGACCAGATCTGAGAAGCAGCTGCCCCATTTTGAAAGGGGAGGCGTTCACCAGTTCGGTACTGCGGGCCCTACAGCCTCCTGCTGTCTTACACTCAGCCCACTTCTTCTGAGTTTGAGACTTGGCTAAATTTTCGGGTTTGAGAATGTGTGGAATCTAAAATTTTCTACTCTAGGTTATTCTTCCCTGGGACAGGGATGTTGAAAGCCTTGATGTGTGCCAAGCTGATGTACTGGGAAGACTCCACCATTTCCCTTTGTGTGGGACACCCTGGCACAGCACAGTCTGCCTGAGAAAGCGGCGCGGTAAACCAGCAAAAGCAGGACACTGAGCCCAGAGAGATTCAACGTCAGATTCTTGGTTCTCTGATAACCGCTCATTACGAGCTTTTTAACACTTTTAACTATTTAAAAATGACTGCCAAGAAAACTTTCGAAAATATCCTTTATAGTAACCATGGAACTATTTTTTTTAAAAAGGCTTTTTATGTGATGATTATAAGTTTTATATATTACAAATGGCTGGCAAAGTTTATTCTTTCTGATTTCTCTTGATTTCTACATCTTTTTTAGTGATAGTTATTGGGTTTTAATAAAATACTGATCTTTTCATATTATTTCCCTTTTCATTCTCTAAATACGTTTGTTCTTTTATAGGTGGTGGTGGCTGGCACCATAATAATTCAGAATATTGGAGGTAAGCAATTGAAAGTGCACAGCTTATGCATCAATGGGATGAGAATAATTTGTTCTTTTGGTTCGTTGCCTTACCACAGAGCTAGCTGGGAACCTGAACCTCTATAGACATAGGTATCTTCAGGAGCTCTGTGTATTGTCCTCTACTCTTTTCTTGTAGATTTTTTTTTTAGAAACCTATCTGGACAGTATCTTCTATATCAGTTCCAGGTAACCCCCTGATTTCAATCATGCCATTAGGTCTTCAGCACACCTCCAGAGCATTTGCTGTTTGTTGTGGTGGTAGTGGTGAGGCACTGTTTAGAAAAACTCTCCTGGAGACTTAAAAATATTTCCCTTCTACTTTTATCCTAATCACACCCCCTTGGTGGAAACTGCATTGGTAGGAACAGTGTTCCATGAGCTGTGAAGAGTCAGACGTACACAAGCAATGTCCTCTTACAGCAAAGAAATTTAAATGACAAAATGGTTTTAAAAATAAACCAGAGACAAACATTCTTACATTTATCTTTGATCTTGTTCCCATTTTAAAAAATGATCCCAATATCAAGAACCATATAGAAGCAAAAATTAGTGTTAATTGTAAGTGAACCAAATAAGTCAGAGAAAGACAAGTGCCATATAATTTCACTCATGTGGAATCTAATGAGCAAACTGAACTAGGAAGCAAAATAGAGACAGACTCATAGATAGAGAGCAGGCTGGCAGCTCCGGAAGGGGTTGTTGGGGGAGGGATGAACGAAAAAGAAAAGAGATAGAACTCATGGACATGGACAACGGTGTGGTGATTGCATGGAGGAGCGGAGGGGAGGTGGAGGTAGAAGAGAGTATAGTGAGGATAAATGGTAATGGAAAAAATAAAATAAAATAAAAAACCAATGCAAAACCTGCCCATTTCATCAGGGGCACTGACCTCTTTTCCCTTAGATTGTCAAATAAAATGACAACAGCCAATGCAACAATAGCTGTCATGTATGAATTAATAAAAATTATACCTATTTTTGTCAGATTAGCAAAATATGTATTTTTTTGATGTGCTGAAGAATTTTAGTTGTTTATGTGTGCCATGAGATGAGAAAGGTTGAAAATCACTGACTGGAAGGAATATACATAGAGAAGGTTGACATGCACTCTGGGTCTTACACAAGATTGTATGGTCACAGGAAATTTTACTCTGACTTCTTACATGTAACAGTTCAAAATGATTTAAAGATCACTGCTTTAATGAAGTTCAACTCTGATATTCATGATCTGAACTATTTCAGATCACTTTAAGTATTATTCAACCAAATTATTTCTTTGATGGGTTTCTTGGTCCAGAAAAAGTTAACATTCCACCCTGGCTGGTGACACAGTGGATTAGGTGCCAGCCTGCACCAAAGGTCACTGGTTTGATTCCCCAGCCAGGGCACATAACCAGGTTGCAAGCCAGGTCTCCATCCAGGTCCGTGGCTGGAGGCAGGTGAAAGGCAACCATACATTGATGTCTCTCTCCCTCTCTGCCTCTCTCCCTTCCCCTCTCCGTAAAAATAATAAATAAAATCTTAAAAAAAAAGAAAGGGTTAACATTCCAAACATAAACTGTAGTTGCCATTATTTTGTAAATCTTCAACATTCCTATTTTAATTCTTTCAAGTTCATGGAAACAAACATTATTGAATGAGAGGACTACTTTCTTGGAGGTGATAAGAATAATTTCCTTCTAACAAACAGTACTTCACTCTGACTAAAATTCAGTAAAGCTAGTCTCTTCTTTAGGAATCTATCTAATACCATGGATTTTAAGATCTTCTTTGGAATAATTTTTTCATTTTAACACATATGTACTGCTAAGCTGTGCACTTACCCCTACTATGAATGTATATTTTGCTATTTTCAATCCCTTATCATCCTCTCCATGGGATTATGAAGCACCATCACATTTTGTTTAGATTAGGTGGAGCTACTGTTTAGCCTTTTATGTAGAATTTACAACCCAGGAATTTCCATTTTGTGACCCGGGCACAATACCTGCTGTTGTAGTCCTGTGCTCTTCACTCTGACCCCTTCCTAGTACTATCATCTTGTATGTAACTATTATTGACCATGACTTTATTCTAGCGCCCGCTGTTACTAGATTACAGTTATCTCTGTCGGTACTTTTCTCCCCCATTATATTAAGAGCTCCTCCAGGGAGCTTTTCTGCTGGTGCTCCCAGAACCTGACACAGCACCTGAGACTTGATAAACCTTTGCTGAGCAGAATGGAGCTGAATATGATTTGTATGAGCTATTTCCAAGTACTTTGAAATGTCCTCATTATATTTATCAAGAAAAGAAAAGGAGACTGCTAGATTAATTGCTAGCTTTAAATATATGAAAAGCTGAGCTGGTTCTAATGGGTCTCCAGTGAGGCTAGTTTAGATATGTTTGGAAAACCTTTGTAACTAAGCTGTATCATAGTGGTGATGACCTACACTCCTTTGAAAATGTTTCTTATCCCTGAAAACATTCAAATTGAGCTGGTCGGTCAAATGACAGAATGTTCTAGAAAGGATTCCTGCATTAGGTAGCAGGTAAATCATCAGTTCTCCCAACTCTTAAGTCTGTTGATTTGCCTGCTAGATTTTAGAACCTTTTTTAAAAAGGTGACTTAGAAGTAGTCACAGCAATTTTTAATATCCCCCAAATTCAGAAAAGCAGGTAATGCTTATTTAATTTTTAGAAGAAAGTCCCCATGATTTTTTTACATTGGTTAAAAGTTTATTTATTGAAAGTCCACTAAGTAATAACTGAAACATATTTCAGAGCTTTTCATCTTAGCTGGGTAAACATAAATCGTTCCCTTACTTCAGTAGAACTGGAAACTTGCTCTTGTGAACAGAACCCTGGATTGTAAGTCAGATGCCTTGAATTCTGTCTGCTCCCATCTCTGCCTTTGGGTTGCCTTGTGTCTTGGGAGGAGGGATTCCTCCCTCACTCTTTTGGCCTCTGTTTCCTCTTTGTTAAATTGTTGGCATAGGATTGGAAGCAGGGAGCTACATCCCTTCTTATCCCCAAATTCAAATTCTAATTTGGTACATTGGGAGGCATATTAAGTCTTTCAGCACACTAAAATATTTCTATTACAGGAAAGTTCAGCGGGAGGGTTATACTTGGTTCCAAAGTTGATTTGGTGTTTTCTTAGGTATCTTTAATAAATCAGCAACTATTGCTCTAAAAGCTTTTATAGATTCTGTTCCTTGTCAGAAAAGGGGGATCTCAGTTCTTGGAACTTAGGGCAGCTGCTGAGCCTCTGAGGTTACTGACTCCAGCTTTAAGGTGTAGTTCCTTGATTAATATAAGTGAGTTTGTGGAAATCCTAAACAGTTACTAGACCATGTATGTTTGAGATGAAGCACTGGTTTAGGAGGGTTTCTACTTTATTGTGCATATGGCTTATTGGAATGTTACTTATTTGAAATGAATTTTGGCTTTTTTGTTATTAATCAGAAATACATTAGCTATTTATAAGATGATAAAAAATACTTCTTACACGCCTGTTTGCATATAATGTATTTCAGATAGCATTTTTTAAAAGATAGGGTATTCTGTTATTAGAACTTGTTAGTATAAATGGTCTGCATTTTTGTAGTGATTGTTTAGAACCGAAAAATAATATAATGTAATCTATCTAGGTCAAGCGTTCCACTAATCACTTCATTTATCCTTACAAGTCTTCAGGGTAGATGATATTATCCTCATTCTAGGGAGGAAGAGGTCAGTGCTCAGTGGGAATAAGTACCTTGCTTACCTTTACCCCTTAATCAAGCCAGGACTCAAACTTCACTCTTTCTACTTCTAAAGGCTTTATTCTTTGTGCTATGATATACTAAATGTTTGAAAAGATTAAATGTCGAGGATTTTGAAAACTCCTTGGGGACAGGAACTCTGTGTTTTCATGACTTGACCTAGTGTATAGTAGAGGAGTTCAATAAATAATATTTGTTGAGCGAATGAGACAGTTAAAAAAGTTCTATGTAAAAGCCTAAGATTTTTCCTCAAAGAGACAATTTTATATACTATTATATATAAATGATAGAAAGGAACTTGAAAGCCCATAGAATCATTTGTAGTTTAGAATTATATAAAAATTAAAAGGTTAAAAGTGTGGTTGAAAATTAGATCTTACATAAAATAGAAAATAAGGTATTTTGAAATCTGTTTTCAGGTTGGATAATCATGTCTTAGCTTAATGCTTCCTGACTTTTTAATTTTTGTAATATTTAAAGATAGCTCTGTTTTCTTGGGATTTTATGCCCCTGATGAGTCTATGAGAAAAATGGACAGGAGATACCTTTACCAGCAAAATGATTGTGAATTGCTCTTGATCGATAATTGTTACATGGATCTTTAAGTGAAGGCCCAGTTCATTCTCTGCATCTTATTACCCAATAAATCTAAGCAACTTGCTCATTCACTTATGTCCTTCGTATCTAGCGCATAGTAGGCATTTAGTAAATAATATTTATTATAGGAAGAAAGGAGGGAATTAAGAGCCCTGGCTAGGTAGCTCAGGTGGTTGGAGCATCCTGTACACCAAAGGGTCTTGGCTTCAGTTTCCCATCAGGATACATCCCTGGGTTGTGGGTTCCATCCCCAGTTAGGTGTATGGGAGGCAACTGATTGGATCAATGTTTCTCATATCAACAATTCTCTCTCTCTTCTCCCCCTTTCTCTAAAAATCAGTAAACATATTCCCTGATGAGGATTGAAAAAAAAAATTTTAAAGTAAGGAGAGAAGGAAAAGCCAGCAGCCTGGCACAATACTCATTCAGGAGGGAAAGACAGTTAACTGGGAAGAGAAGACCACAGAACATACCAGTACAAGTGAACCTATAGTTTCTTTAAGGAAGAATCTACTGTCATAATGTCACAGAAAATCTTGTTTTCCCAAGATCAATTAGGCACCAGGTATCTGTTACTGGGTACTAATATACTCTTAATAAAGTAATTGAAAAAAAAATCTGTTTGAATAATCTCTAAACTTTATGGTAGGAAAAAAATGTGACTCACCAAGTTTAGTGCTTTTTTCCTACGGATATGGGAACTCTTGCCTTTGGAAAATGGAGAGCCATATAATAAAATACTAAATGCTACTAAAAGGCCATTTCTGATCTCTTCCCAACACTAATGAATTAGGGGCCTGAAACAGGCAGAGCCAGAGATAGCCCCCAGCTGCCCATTTCCTCAGGAGCAGAGTGGCATTTGCTCTGCCATTGGACCCAAAGTCAGAAAAGAGGCATCTGGAAGTTTTAATATTTAATGCTGTTACATGCAAGAGAACTCTGACTTAGAGTTTGAATTTAGGGTACTGCTAGTAAAAGGGTTAAGAACTATAACAACAAATAAGTATAGGTAGTTTCCACATAGCTCCTCTGTGCTGCATTATCAAATTCTTTTCTTAAAAACCAAGGTAAGTGCTCGCTTCGGCGGCACATATACTAAAATTGGAACGATGCAGAGAAAATTAACATGGCCCCTGTGCAAGGATGACACGCACATTCGTGAAGCGTTCCATATTTTTAAATATGTTTACTGATACTTTACCAAGGGCAAAAGAAATAAAAGAACAAATCAACAAATGGGACTATATCAAATTGAAAAGTTTCTGTTCAGCTAAAGATAACATCAGCAAAATTCAAAGGGAACCAACTGTATGGGAAGACATAATTGCCAATGACACCTCAGGCAAGGGTCTGATCTCCAAAATATATAAAGAACTAATGTGACTCAACACCAGGGAGACAGACAGCCCAATTAAAAAATGGGCAAAGGACCTGAACAGACAACTCACTGAGGAAGATATACAAAGGGCCCAGAGGCATATGAAAGAATGCTCAACATCACTAGTCATCAAAGAGATGCAAATTAAAACCACAATAAGATACCACCTCACACCTGTCAGAATAGCAATCATCAACAAATCAACAAACAACAAGTGTTGGCGAGAATGTGGGGCAAAGGGAACACTTGTGTACTGTTGGTGGGAATGCAGGCTGGTGCAGCCACTGTGGAAAACAGTATGGGGTTTCCTTAAAAAACTAAAAATGGAACTGCCTTTTGATCCAGCAATTCCACTACTTGGACTATACCCAAAGAATCCTGAAACACCAATTCAGAAGAACCTATGTACACCTATGTTCATAGCAGCACTATTTACAATAGCCACGTGCTGGAAACAGCCTAAGTGCCCATCAATGGATGATCGGATCCAAAAACTTTGGTACATTTACACAATGGAATACTATACAGCAGAAAGAAAGAAGGAACTCCTACCTTTTGCAACAACATGGATGGAACTGAAGAGTAATATGCTTAGTGAAATAAGCCAGTCAGTGAAGGACAAATACCATATGATCTCACCCATTACAGGATAATAATGAACAAAACTAACAACAAGCAAAACAGAACCAAATATATGAATACAGTGAATAGGCCTTCAGTGGTCAGGGGGAAGAGGATTGGGGGAAGGAGGGAGGCAGAGGCAAGGAAGGGGAGCAGTTTAGAAAAAAACCTAGTATAAAGGAACCATGGACATAGACAACAGGTGGGATTGACTTTGGGGGGAGGGGGACAGAGGGGAGCAAAAAGGGGATGGATGTAATACAACAACAATAAAATTTAAAAAGAAAAAAAAACCAAGGTAAGTGGTTACGTGGTTTTCAATTCATTTGAACTCCTGAGATAGGCCACCCAGTAGGCTAAAATATCCCTGGAAATCAAGCAGTAAACCCCAAGTCATCTTTAGTCAAGCTAGAGAAAGTCCTATTAACTATGGACTGTTACAAGTACGTGATGAAAGTGAAGTTAATTGATGTTATTTCTGGTTCATATCTTTCCCAACTCAAAACGTGGACAGGTGAGTGGCCCCTAGGAGTATGTTAAATTCTTATTTTGCTGTTAAAAACTTGAAGGATGGCTATGGCTAGCATATTCATTCCTTCCTTCTGTAAAGCCCCAAACCTTTAAAGGGGATTAAGGGTTGAATTACTGCTTTGTATTGGAGAAGGAAACCCCTAAACATTAATAGTCTTACTGAAACCTCCTGAAATGGCTAGGATAACCCAGTTTTTCTAGTCTGGAATCCTCAATTTATACCTCAATTTGGGAATAAATGGTTTAAGAGAAACTCTGCAGCCCTTTTATGTACTCAAACATAAACAGAAAGGTATAAATAAGATCATTTTCAGTCAAGAACTATTTCAAATTTATGATATACTATTAGATAATTTAGAAACTTTTTGGTCTTTTTCTCTGTTTTTCCTTTTGTTAGGATAGTGAAGTCATAGCTTTGCTCCTTTGCATTGTCTCCTGGGAAACCAGACTTGGGTGCGCTGTTACAATGCCACCTGCTGGTAAAATCATCTCCAGTCGGTCATTTAGTTTCAACCGCAGCCTTTTGCGGCCTGAACAGTGTTGGCCAGAAGTTCTAGGAAGTGCTGCCTTAGGAGAGAAAGAGAGGAAGTTTGGAAGGTGTCTTTCTCACAAGTACTTCCTTTGGCAAAATTTAGTAGTAGCATGTCACTTTAGAAAAGTTTATAAAATAATTTATTTCTTAGTAATAATTTTTATTTATACTAGTTTCCAAATAGTAATATTCTAGTCACTTTCTATTCAAATTTAAGATCTTGATAATGATAAAACAAAGCTATATACATACATTTTTAGGGTTATGGGGGGAAGGTTTCTCCATATATTTTAATTTTCATTTGTGCACAAATTAGGGAAGTGGCATTGTTCTTAGGGTTTTAAAAAGTCTTTTTTAAAAAGAGATTGTGTTTGTGTACTGTTTTGAGTGGGGATAGACTGTCAGTGGTATTTTGGACACTTAGTGGGAATAACAGATTAATAAGACATGTTGAATATAATAAACTAGTTGCTGTCCATCACTGGAAACATGTTGGAAGTAAAATTGAACCTCTCTTAGACAGAAAGGCAAAGTTATTATTTCCTCGAATAGTATTGTACATCTGGCTGACTAATCCTTTAAGAAGTTTCTGAACTTCATCCAAGGGCTGAAAATCTAATTCTGTTTTTAAAATAGCTGCGGGTAATCTTATCTTCTAAGTGTTTAACAAAAAGGATAATTATTTCTGAGGCCCAAGCTCCAATTGAGACTCGATGCGTGTGTATTTATTTATTTGAAAAATAGTCCGTAAGATACAGGGTTTGTGGGAAGAGAGATTGGCTTTTATTTAATTTTTTTTCCTGATGTCAGTGTAGTTAGTATCTCAAATATTGAGAATATGAAACTTTATTTTCTGAACTTCAATAATAGTTATTGATACAGTAGAATCATGGTGGTGGAGTCTTGTCCATAGTGTCCCATCAGGTACAGCTCTGCCATGAAACTCCTGAACTTGACTGAGGAATCTTGGACTCTCATTTCACCAAACCAGCTCACGAAAATGAGATGAATTATGCTGAAAATACATTTCAAAGTGAAATGAACGTTTATAAGTTTTTATGTTGTATAAATTCTTTAATGTATTAGAACCCAAAAAACTCAACATTCAGAAGAAATTTGTTATTTAAATGCTGATGAAAAAAGAAAACAGAATAATCTTGGGGAGTGGTACTTTTGATAGACTTGTTTCCTTTTCCTCCGCTTCCCTCTGTGCCCTCACTTTCCCACAGCATAATAGTTAATAGTGCAAACGTCTCAAGCCAGACCAGCTATTTCCACCATCACTAGCTTGGGCAAATTACACACTGTGCCCCATTTCTTCATCTGAAATAAGTAACACCTACCTCACAGGTTTGTTTGTGGTGAAGGTTAAGTGAGGAAATGACTTGCACATCACTTAGAATACTGTCACGCATGTATTAGGCACCTCAAACCAAACGTGTTTGCTATTCTCATACTTCTCCTGCAAGCCCTTTTCCCTTTTCTCTGTTTCTGACATTTCTCCCCTCAACCTCTATGCTGCCAACTCATGTGATTCTCTTTATGGTTAGGTGACCAGTATTAATCTTACCACTTGCTTTTGCTTCATCAAATTTTACAGGGTTTTTAAAGAATACTTTCAACTCTTCTGTTTTGATTAGGTTGACAGGATTTTAAAATTTTCTTTTGGGGCAGTTTCCACTCAGTGAGTTCTGTTGGTTAGTTTAAAATGGAGGAGAAAAGAATACCTATTTAGTTAATGTGATGAAGCTGAATTATTTGTAATGGTTGAATACCTATCATCAAGGTATGTCTTCTAGCCCTGATTCTGGCTTTGGTGGTGTGTAGGCCAGAACCACTGGACTATAACCGTGGCTTTTATGGATGACCCTGTTATAGCTATCAATTAAAAGTACCGCATGGTGTGTCTTGTATTAGGAGTCTATGCTTTGTATAGATGTCAACAAAAATCATTTACGAATTCTTGCTTATGACCTGTCTCTAAGATGTCTTTAAACACTTCCTTATGCCATTAATAGATGACATGAGAGAAAATGTGACAGCTATTAGAGCTAGTGAACCATTGTTTAAAAACAATAGAGATAAGAGCTTTCTTATTTATATTATATCCTTAAAACTTTCAATTTATTTTATTGAGCTGATTGTTGTTTTCATGCGAATCTAATTAAGATATATTTCCCTACTTAATGTATATTTTTGTTTCTTTTCTGTATTATGTATCATATGTTAAGGTGCTAGTCCGTGCATGAAAGTTTACATGTGGTTAAGAAAAAATAATTTAGACAGTGAAAAGGATAGTGTCTTTCTTTGTTTTACTTGCTTAGTCAGTGGGGTTAGTCGGTGAGCTTTGTGGGTCTGTAACTCTGAAAACAAGCACCAGCATTTTCTAAGGAAGTATTTTATTTGCCCGTTTTATTATATTTATATCTTGTATGTTGAGATCTTTTCTTGAGAAAGGAACATTTGTTTGGTGAGTTCACATTTCTTGAAATATACATGATTCTCCAGACTGGAATTTAATGAAATAGGACACCCATTTGAAAACCAAAGGGTTAGGGCTACAACGGAGGATAAGGGTGATCAAATGATTAGCCAGGGGCTAATAGAAATTCTGGGAAGAATGACAGACTGTATATTAGAAAGAAATATGATCTCATATTCATTGAAGCTTTTTACAACTAAAGATCTAAAAGAAATAATAGAAAATTACTGAAAGAGATGAATGTCTGAAACTTTAGAAAAGCATGTAGTGTTGGATTAATCCAAGCAAGAAAGACTGATGGTCAGATAATAAATTACATTGTGTAGAATGTCTGCATTCCTTGTTTTTGAAGTACTTTTGTCCTTTTCTTTTTCCTGGCAAGATATATTTAAGTAGATCTAGGCCAGTTTCAGAAAAGTCAGTCCATAATTTTCATCATCACACCATATGTGTATGATTCTTTAGAATAGAGTATTACAAACAGAGACTTCAAATTCTTGAGTGGAAGAAATTAAACCTTCCTTCTGTACCAAATTGATAGCATTTTTCCTTATGAGAGTAGAAACAATATAGAATACCTTTTCACATGCAGTCAATTGTAATGCCCCATAGTAAAGGAGAGTTTGAAGAAATGTATACTTCTGCTGGGGGAAGCACTGTACTTCAACAGCTGTCTGGGGGGGAAAAACAGTCAAAACTGGAAAATGCGTATATATGTCATTTACATTACAAAGAAGTGGTTATTGACTTAACTGCCTAAATTTCACTTTGCCATAGGTAAACATTATTTCACTAAAAAAATTGAGAGTATGTTTGTGTATTTTCTATCTTCATATAAATTTATACACATACTAGTAGATATGTTTTTTTACTCCAGAGTTAAGTGGTCACACAGCACAGTAATACTTGTGTGGAAGTTCAGCTACTGTTAAATATGTTGATTAAGAAATACACATTCTTCATCTTCAGCTATTTGAACTTTTTAATCAATTTCCCCCCAGATTTTTGCCATTCAGAGGTGGCATTCATTTGTGTTCCTAGTTTTTGTAGGTCCAAGGAGAAAGTGAAGTATTTCCTGAAATATATAAAAATAATAAAATAAATGTGCATTCTTTCTTTTCATAAAGATTTTATTTATTATTTTTAGAGAGAGGGGAAGGGATAGAGGCAGAGAGGGAGAGAGACATCAACGTATGGTCGCCTTTGACCTGGCTGGAGACCTGGCTTGCAACCTGGTTATGTGCCCTCACTGGGGAATCGGAATGCATTCTTTATACTTCATGGACTTAGTCTCATTGGCTCTTTTACAATATATACTTAATCTCTGAGGGAAGGAAGAGTATTACCCTGCCAAACTGAAGTTCTGGCTTCACATCATCTAGGTTTTCATATACCTAAGCACTGTAGCTTAAACCCAAGTATTTACATATAAATGAATCCTGCTTTCTGTAGCCATAGTAAAACATTTCCTAGTATGTGATAGAAGGGTTATAGGACTTGTGCTTTATAGCTACATCAGAAATAAGATCATTATTAAAATGCTGTAAAAGCTAGTTGTTTTCTTGGATCCTGTCAGATAAAATGTGAGAAATAATGCTAGCGTCAGATTTTGATTGCATAATACAGACGAGCCCAGTTAACAGAATAGAAGTAGTAAGTTTTGTCCTTTTAATGGTTTCCATTGAACCTTGTGTAATCTGTTTCAGAGGACAAGTTAAAATGTAACTTGTTATACATTTTGTTTTTGTTTTATCATAACATGTTCACAGTGTGTGTGTGCGTTTGGTGGTGGTGGTGATGGTGTGTGTGTGTGTGTGTGTGTGTTGGGGGGAAATAGAGAAAGGGAAGGTCTCTAGTGAAAAAGAACAAGATTTTTAAGTTATTAGCTATACTTACACTTCAGTTTCTACATTAGTTATTGCTTAACTAACCTCGAATGCCTTGGACAGGGGTGACAAAACATATAAGAAGTGTTGCAAAATTTCAACCAAATTTCATTTATAAATGACCTGTAATCAAGACTCTTTCTCTTAACCAAAATGATTTGCTTTGGACTTGAAATGTAAACAAATGGTGCTTAACGAACTTATAATTATTATTCTCTGCAGAGTTATTTATATCCATTCCATATATATATATATGCAGTCAAGTATAATTAAATTTTCCACATGCTGTCATAGCCCCAATGGATATCTGTGTTTTTGGATAAAATTATAGAATTCTAACAGGAGTTCTGTTTATTCTTTTTGCAGCTATGTCATCTTATCTTTTGATTATTAAAACAGAGCTTCCTACTGCTATTTCAGAATTTTTGCCTGGAGACTATAGTGGGTAAGAAAAAATACTTCGCATTGTATCCATTTACTTATTAATTCAAATAACTATTTATTAAGCTAGTGGGAAATAAAACAAACATAATCCCTGCCCTCAAGATGCTTACATATTAATATGAGGCAAGGGCAGAGTAGTAATGGAGGAAAAACACTCAGCAGGTATGATCGATGATCCATTCGTACGAAGCTCTGAACCCTCCGAAACACCAGGTATAACCCTTGTAATCTGTGGGGGTGTGATAGGGCGGGACAAGTATGAGCTAGTCCTTGGAGAAGAGTAAAGGGAAATTTCTGGGGATATGCAGGATTGGGGTGGGAGTCGGAAGAAAACTAAATGTTCTGATAATAAAGGTCAACAAAATCTGGAGTGGATAATACTGCTGTCACTTTTCAGCCAACCATAGTGATAAAGGTCAATCACATTGATAAAGTTGCAGTCATACTTGTGTGAGATTCCTATTATAAACCATAAATTGGTAAAATAAATTATTTTCAAGGACTTAATTGTTTCAATTTCAGTTGTATAACAATATTATAAACACTACTAAATCACATTATACTCCCTTTTTCCTTATTTTAACAACACTGTGTTCTACAGACTATTGACTCATCTCTTTTTATGGGGAGAAAACAAATTAATTATACTTTCCTT
This sequence comes from Noctilio leporinus, assembly GCA_004026585.1. NCBI lineage: Eukaryota > Metazoa > Chordata > Mammalia > Chiroptera > Noctilionidae > Noctilio > Noctilio leporinus. The sequence goes on along the minus strand of PVIW01000181.1, from coordinate 523,708 downwards.
TCACTATGTAAAACAAGGAATTTTGTGAAAGATAAACTTGAAAAGACAGAATAAATTATTTTGTCATCAAGTTACTTCACATAGTCTCCAAATTACAGTAACAACATAAAACCTGTCAGACTTTTAGATTTAAATATTTGATTGTTTCATTCTACTATTTTAACTTGTTCTGGATTAAAGGACAAGTTTTCAAATTTTTGTTTTTAACTTTTACAACTTGGCTTTCATGGAAGACATCTACTTAGATAGCTGTAAGTACATATGTATAAGGAAAGTACAGTGTACTTTATTTATTGTTATTAAATTTATTATAATACTATTGATATTATTAATTATTATTAATATTATTGATACTATTAATAAAAAGTATAATATACTTTAGATCTAACTAAGAACCATTAAGAAAATGGACTTGCCCTGCCTGGTAGCACAGTGGATAAGGTGCCGGCCTTCGAACCCAAAGGTTGCAGGTTCGATTCCCCAGCCAGGGCACATGACCAGGTTGTAAACCAGGTCTCCAGTCAGGTCTGTGGCTGGAGGCAGGTGAAACGCAGCCATACATTGATGTCTCTCTCCCTCTCTGCCTCTCTCCCTTCCCCTCTTTCTAAAAAAAATAATGAAATAAAAATCTTTAAAAAAAATTGAAAAAGAAAAAGAAAATGGAGTTGAAAAAAGGAGGTAAAACTTGTTTTGTTTTTTTAAAAGATTTTATTTATTTGTAGAGAGAGAGGAAGGGAAGGAGAAAGAGGAGAGAAACATCAATGTGTGGTTGCCTCTTACGTGCCCCCCAACTGGGGACCTGACCAGCAACCCACGCAAGTACCCTGACTGGGAATCAAACCCCTGACCCTTAGGTTCTCGCTCAATCCACTGAGCCACACCAGCCAGGGCAGGTAGAAGTTCTTAATGATTTTTCATTATCAGAAGATATTGTGCCTTAATATAGTATTTTACAGTTCACAAAGTTTCCCGTTCATTATCACATTTGATGCTAACAGTACCTTGTTTAATCTATAGCTTTATATAGTTACTTTAAAATTTTTATGCTCTTAGTTTAATAAATAACTTCTATAAGAAATAGCTATGTTTGACTCTGGCAGGTTAGCTCAGTTTGATAGAGCATTGTTTCAGTATGCCAAGGTTGTGGGTTCAATGCACCAGTCAGGGCACATGTGAGAATTGACCGATGAATGCATAAATAAATGAAACAACAAACTGATGTCACTCTTTCTCTCTCTTTCTCAAAAACAAAATTTAAAACAAAGAAATAGCTATATGAAAACCACTCCTGCACTTAAGGAAAAATATTGCCTACAACTTAATTACTCAAAAGATCTGTGTGCTAAATTCCTTTTATAATTTAGGGCTAAGAACTCATAGCAATATGAGGTAAAATAAAGAAAGTTAAACTGAGAGTGAGGAGATGTGTGTCTTATTCCATTTCATATTTAGTAACCTCAGGAAATTAATTTAACTTCTATTGCCATAGAACTTAATTTTGAGCCTTAAATTTCTTCACCTACTGAAATGGGGTACCAGTATTACCTTCTGAACACAGTTGTTGGGATGATCAAATAAAATATGTGCATACACATGCTTTTATCAGCTCATAGCATAATCTGTGCAGAATTAAGAAATTCCATAATGTTGCATGTCATAAATTCTAATAACTGTATTAAAGATGTATTTTTTCTTTTTTTTTTAACATTCACTTTATTTTTTAAAGATTTTATTCATTAGTTTTAGAGAGAGGGAAAGGGAGAGAGGCAGAGATGGAGAGAAACATCAACGTATGATTGCCTTTTGCCTGCCTCCAGCTGGGGACCTGACTGGAGGTCTGGTTTGCAACCTGGGTATGTGCCCTGCCTGGGAATTGAACCAGCAATACTTGGATTCTCAGGCAGGTGCTCAATCCACTGAGCCACACCAGCCAGGGCTGAATTTTTTTTTTCCCCCTTATTTACTCTGCTTGCCAGGAAGGTCAGAGTCAAATTTGAATGCTTTGTGTAAACTATGTTAATCCTCATAGTTGATCCTGAATTTGGTCACTTCTATTTACATATTTTATCATTATATTTTTGTGAAGAGAGGAGCCGGAACACTAATTTGAAAGAATATAAGCACCCTATGTTCATTGCAGCCTTATTAACAATTGCCTAGAATTGGAAGCAGCTCAAATGTTCATTAGTAGATGAGTAGATAAAACAATTATGGGACATTTATACTGTGGAATAATACGAAGCCATAAAAGGAAGATTATTTAACCCTTTGCAACACCATAGATGGACCTGGAGAACATTACGCTAAGAGAAATAAGCCAGTCAGAGAAAGATAAATACAGTACCATATAATTTCACTCATATGTGGAATCTAATCACCAAGCTGAATTAACAAACAAAGCAGAGACAGACTCATAGATAAAGAGCAGGCTGACAGGTCTCGGGAGGGTTAGGGGGTGGAGGGATTGAGCAAAAAAGAAAAAGGACTCATGGGCGTGGACAATAGTGTGGCAATTGCAGAGGGGAAGGGATGGCTGGAGGTGGAAGAGGGTTTAGGGGGATAAATGGTAATGGAAAAAATATAATAAAAATTAAAAAATTAAATTTTAGACATAATTAAGGTAGTATGTGACAGAATTGCTTATTAAAACTTAGGTCTTCTTTCTCCAAAAGTGATCATTTTTCCATAACTTCATTTAAAGTCAATTGCTATTTACTTTTTTTTTTTTTTTTAAGATTTTATTTATTATTTTCAGAAAGAGGGGGAGGGAAGGGAGGCAAAGAGGGAGAGAGACATCAATGAACGGTTGCCTTTCACCTGTCTCCAGCTATGGACCTGGCTGGAGATCTGGCTTGCAACCTGGTTATGTGCCCTGACTGGGAATTGAACCAGCGACCTTTGGGTTCGCAACCTGGCACCTTAACCACTGTGCCACCAGCCAGGGCCTCAATCAATTGCTATTTACTTTCTTTTCTTCCTTATTAAAAAAAAAAAAATTAAAATTAGTAACCATGTCACTTACATTAGTGGAAAATTGTTGTTTTTACATGCCGCATGGATTTTTTAAATTATATACTTCAGAATGCTGTGGCTAATTTGCATCATCTCTGTTGTGATGTTTTAAAATTGCACATTCTTAATAGCCTCATGTTTTAATCTAGTATATATTTGCTTATTTTGAATTTCAAAGTTTTGAAAAATTTAGTAAGTGACTAATTATACTAGTTAGAATGCAGATAAATTATTAGTCTTTAAAGCTTAATGCTGTAAAGTAATCACAAAACAAATGTTAATAGTAATTTTTTAACCTATCTAGGGCAGCTTATTTCTGAGTAGTTACATAGCAATTTCTTCTATGAGATCAAAATAATATTGATATACTTTTATTTTTGAGTTTGATTTATCATGACTTGCTGTTAAGATCTTTTAGGTGTGCTTATTCTCTGGGTTATCTGTGATATTTGATGTACCTTTGTGAAACATAACCCTTTAAAAAGATGCTATTAAAAAGAAACTTAAAAAAAAAACTCTATGCTTATAATATTCTAATTTCAAAAATCACTACTGGAAGTCTAAAACTATAATACTTATACCAAACTTTTATGAGACACCTATATTTTTCATAAAATAACTTGTATTTTAAAAATCTGTAGCTGTTAAAATTTGGAAGCTCTCTGTTAACATTTAAGGATCTTGTCAGGGGAATATGATTGACACAATTAAGTTGTCTTGCATTTGAGTTACAAAATTGATATGGGATGTAAGGCCCTAATTCAGAACATATGATACTCTTGTTCCATTCCATTCGAGAATGAAATTAAAGCAACTTATAAATAAATCTGGTTTTCATTAAAATATGGAAAAATAATGTCTGCATGCCAAAGCACTTGAAATACAGCTTAGGATTTATACCCTATATTTTATACTTGGAACATTTTTATCATATAGGATTAAATCCACAGATCAAACAAGTTTTCTGGGAAGTATAAAACTTTTTACTCTAATTCCATTAGCTTAAAGAGAATGTATGTTTATATCCTAGTAGGAAAATAGGGATTCTGTGAGATAATTCTCCATGCCCCCCCTTAGGAAAAAAATCAAGATTAGTGTATTCTTCTAAAATCTTGATTTGTAAAATATTTATTATTTTACACATATTTATTTAATATGTGCTTCTGAGATTTTTTTTACTGGTTTGTATTTTACAAGTTTAATCATGTCTGTTCTTTGGAAATATACATTGCCAAGCACAATTCAGTTGACTATGACATGCATGTGAAATGTAAACTAGCTTTACTGTGCATTGACTTAGAGCCTTTATTCTTGGCATTATTAATATAACTTAAAAAATAAATGATTAGTAATTACCAGTAGCCAAGCAAGAACAGAGACATTATAATTTGAAAAAAAGTATTATTATTTTTTTGTATTAGGAATTAAAGGAGAGTAAAGAGAGCACAATCTTGAGAAAAAATGAGGCAGTGTCTGGAAAACACTATAATCTCAAAGTAACTAGTCAATAGTAAAGAGTATTTCCATTACTTCTTTCACTGAGGTCACAATCATCCTTTTGCTGGTTCAGCTGACATATGAAATGAAGGCGCGGAGCCAGGCGATCTGTGAAGTCAATTCTAGCTCTAATAAGTCGTAACTTTGGTTCTGAGTTACTTATGGGAGGAGGTGAAGCTATCTCAGACCCACAGTTCAGTGCTTTGGACAGTCATGTGGCTTCTTTGAACATGAGTGAAATTGTGATTTGAAATAGTATAACATTATAAAGCATATTAGGATAGGTTACAGAGTTGAGGATTTTGAAGTGTGACTTTCTTCTTACACAAGAGGAGAGTCTTTGGTCCTGAGGATTAGCTTGCTCCCCTCACAGCTCTTCCTTCAGGCAGCAGGGGCAGCGAGCTGCCAGATGGGACCTGCCCTGGGGCTCCTCTGGGCCTCCTCTTGGCACTGATATTGAGGCCCAGAGGAAGCGGATCTCAGGCAGAGCCCTCGGCTTTTCACCAGCTTAAGAAGTTTAGTTGCCAGATGTTCCTCAGAGAGGGGTATTTTGAAGTTCCCATTCTGATACATACCTACTGTAAGATGAACATCCTCGTTTTGTATTGTTCATATGTGTACTCTCTTAGGACTTCCTGCATACCAGGAACTGAGGGGCATGTGACAGTGCAGGGAACACAGCTTCAAGCCCATTAGACCTAGAAATACTTGCGCATGGGTTTTAGTGTCTGGCACATGCTTTCTAAAGCCACGAATTAGTGGAGAAGGGAAAGCTGTGATCATGGTGCTATTTCTGCAGTTGTTCCTTCTCCCTAGTCTGTTCAAGAGGAAGTTGTCAGCACCCAATAGTACCCATTGAAGAATCATTAGAGAGGGCTTCCTCATAAACCAGATGTAAAAGGACACCATGAGTTCATCAAAGTCCATGTTAGAAGCCAGGGGTCAAAATCAGGCAGAGGAAAACCATTTCTTGCTTCTTTTTTTCGTTTCTTTTGTTCATTCGTTCTTTCTTGAGATATAATTGGCATATAACATTGTGTAAATTTAAAAAGTATACAGTGTTATACTTTGTATACTTTTATATTGAATATGATTACTATAGTGGTGGTATCTAACACTGCCATCCTGTCACATAATTTTCATTCTTTTTTGTGGTGAAAGCATTTAAGAGTCTCTTAGTAACTTTCCAGTACATAATGCAGTACCCGTTAACTGTAATCACGGTGTTGTACGTTAGATCCTCAAAACTTATTCATTCTGACTGCAACTTTGCACTCTGTAACCAAGATCTCGGTTCCCCTAACCCCTAGCTCTAGGAACCACCATTCTCTATTTCTGAGTTAGGGTGTTTTATATTCCACGTATAAGTGATATACAGTACTTCTTTTGGTTTTTGCTTTTTGTCTTATCTCACTTGGTATAATGCACTCAAGGCCCACCCATCTTGTCATTAATGACAGGATATTTTATATATAAATATCACATCTTTATTGATTCATTTATTGAGAGACACTTTGGTTGCTTCCATATCTTGGCTCTTGTGAATAATGCTGCAGTAAACATGGGCGTGCAGATACCTTTTTGATATCCTGTTTTCATTTCATTTGGATATATGCCCAGAAGTGGGATGGCAGGATCATATGGTAGTTCAATTTTTAGTTTTTTTGAGGACTCTCTGTATTATTTTCCATAGCGGTTGAATCAATTCACATTTCCACCAATGATGCACAAGGGTCCCTTTTCTCTACATCATTGCCAACACTTTATCTCTTGTCTTTTTGATGATTCTCATTCTAACAGATGTGAAGTGTTACTTCATTGTGGTTTATATTTGCATTTCCCTGATGATTAGTGAATATATTGAACATCTTTTCATATACCCATTAACCATTGGTCTGTCTTCTTTGGAAAAATGTTTATTCATTTTGTCTGCTCATTTTTAAATCAGATTTTACAACTTTATTGTTATGGGGTTGTAGGTTTTTTACACATTTTGGATATTAGCCCTTTCTTAAAGACAGCCATACCTTGGTGGCCTGAAGCTTCAGAACTTGTTAAGCCTGGTACTTGTCGCATTTTGATGAGAAAAAAAGCTTCAGCGCTCAGTGCCCGCCACTCTTCGCACTTGCTAGGACTGGTCGGAGTCACGGTGCCGCCCCACAAGAGAAAATGTTCTGTCAGTCGTTGCTTGCTCACCACTCATTGGAATGAATTAATGACCAGAACGAGTTACCACTGTATATGGTTTGAAAATATTTTCTCCCATTCCGTAGATTGCCTCTTCATTTTGTTATTTCTTTCGCCATACGGAAGGTTTTTAGATTGATGCAGCCTTTTGTTGCTTGTGCTTTTGGTGTCATGTCCAAAAAATCATTGCCAAGAGCCACATCAAAGATGACCTTTATCCCTGTTTTCTTCTAAAGGTGTATGGTTTCAGGTCACACACTTAAGTCATTAATCCATTTTGAGGGATGTAAAATAGAGGTATAATTTTATTTTTCTGTGTGTGGTTATCCAGTTTTCCCAGCACTATTTGTTGAAGAGACTTCTCTCCCCATTGAGTATTCTTGGCTTTGTTAAATATTAGTTGAGTGTATATTGGGGGAGGGTTGTACTTTTTAATGCTGTTGTGAATGGGATTGTTTTCTTTATTTCTTTTTCTGATATTTCATTGTTAATATAGAAACACAACTGATTTCTGTATGTTGATTTTGTATTTGCAACTTTACTAAATTTGTCGATTTGTTCTAATAGTTTTGGGGTTGAGTCTTTAGGTTTTTTTATACATAAGATTATAGGATATAGGATCTGCAAATAACAGATTTATTTCTTTTCTCTTTCCAATTCAGGTGCCTTTCCTTTCTCTACTTTGCCTGATTGCTCTAGCTAGGACTTTTAGTACTGTGTTGAATAAGAGTGGTGAAAGTAGAGTGAGAACCTTTTGTTTTGTTCTTGATCTTAAAAAAATAAAAGCTTCAAACCTTTTGCTGTTGAGTGTGATGTGAGCTGTGGGTTTGTATATGGTCTTTATTATGTTGAGGTATGTTCCTTCTATGCCCACTTTGTTGAGGGATTTTATTATGAAGGATATTGTATTTTCTCAAGTACTTTTTCTGCATCTATTGAGATGATCATATGATTTTTACCTTTTATTCTATTAATGTGGTACATCACATTTATTGGTTTGTATGTGTTAAACATTTCTTTCATCCTAGGGATAAATCCCACTTGATCACATTGTATGATCCTTTTAATGTGCTTTTGAATCTAATTTGCTAATATTTGGTTCAGAATTTTTACCTCTGTACTCATCAGGGATACTGTCTGTAATTTCCTCTTTTTGTGGTGTCCTTCTCTGGCTTGGTTTTAGGGTATGCTGGCTTTGTAAAATGAGTTTGGAAGTGTTCCCTCTTTAATATTTTGGAAGAGTTTGAAAGTGATAGGCATTAATTCTTTTAACTGCTTAGTAGAATTCACTAGTAAAACTATCTGGTCCTGGGCTATTTTGTGGGGAGGGAGGTTTTTGGTTACTGATTCAAGTATCTTATTATTAATCTGTTCATATGTTTTAATTTTTCAGCATTTGGTGTTGGTATGTTGTATATTTCTAGGAATTTATCCACTTTTTTAATATAAAATAGCAGTGGGACACTTTGATCACCTGGTAGAAAAAGAGGATGAGTACCAACTGGGTATTCTGAGAACATCTACCAAATTAGTTGAAAAAGTAATCCCTGTTGTCTCTGATATTCCCAGATCTTGTATAAGCATTAATAAATTTTACTCAGTTGTTGTTGTGTATGTGTATATATGCATATATTTCAGTGTAAAAATGACAGCTTTGATACAGAAAAATTAAAAAAGAAAGCAAATAAAAATACATAACACCATATTTTACTTAATCACTATTATCTTTTAATTTCCTTTGAATTTTCTCCACGAGATTTTTAAAAACATAATTATTGCCCTGGCTTGTGGCACAGTGGATAAGGCTGCAAACCCAAAGGTCGCTGGTTCGAGTCCTAGCCCGGGCATGTAACTAGGTTGCAAGCCAGGTCTCCAGCCAGGTCCATAGCTGGAGGCAGGTGAAAGGCAACCATACACTGGTGCTTCTTTCCCTCTCTGCCTCTCTCCCTTCCCCTCTCTATAAAAATAATAAATAAAAGCTAAAAAATCCCACATAATTAATAATCATATTTTATATTTCCCTTATTAGCATTTTTCATTTTACTAAATTGTATTTTTTAAAAAGCTGCATAATATTCCATTGAATATGCTATATTAATGCTTTGTGTTGTTGGATATAGAGGATTTCCCCTAGCTTCTTAATATTATAACAATGTTGTATTCAGAGCTTCATGTACATAGAATTTACATTTTAGATTACTTTTTAGAGTAGATTACCACATTTTCATTGCTCTTGCTACACATTGTTAGTGTTTTTCTAGATGATAGTACTAGATTGGTAAGGTCACTAGCAACATATGAAGGACCAATTATGCTACATCCTCAAATATTTTGCTTAAGACAATTTTACTAGTTTAATTCTAATAGCCTTATTATTTACTTCTTTAGTTGCATCAGAGATTTAATTTTTCTACCTCTGTATTTACTAGGTGTACTTCTTCCATGAAATATTTGCCCTTTACATACTAAAGTCTTTATTATTAAAGTTTTGGGAAATTAACTCTTAACTTTTAAAAACTTCTACCACAGGTATTTTATATTAAAAATTAAAATTATGTAGGAGAAAATTTAAATTTTCATATTGCTACCACATAGAAATCTCTGCTTTTTAAATTTTTTAAATTTTATTTTATTGCTGTTGTAGTACATCCATCCCCTTTTTGCTCCCCTCTGTCCTCTTACTTTTTAATTTTAAGTATATCCTTCTGATTTTTAAAAAAATTGTATCCATTTTTAAAAAATAAAGTACGCAATTACATGTTTTGTATTGTTTTTCTTTTTATTGAATTTATTGGAGTGATATTGGTTAATAAACTTATACAGTTTCAGGTGTACAAGTCTGTAATCCATCATCTGTATATTGTATTGTGTGTTCAGCACCCAAGTCAAGTCTCCTTCCATCACCGTTTATCCCCTTATACCTTCTCCTGCCTCCCCCACCCCCCTTTCCCTCTGGCTTACCATACTGTTGGCTATGTCTGTGAGTGTTTCTCTTTTGCTTAATCCCTTCACCTTTTTCACCCCGCCTCGCAACACCTCCTTGTCTCTGACAACTGTCAGTCTGTTCACTGCCTATGGGTCTGTTTCTATTTTGTGTGTTAGTTTATTTCATTCGTTAGATTCCAAATAGGAGTAAAATAATATGGTACTTGTCTTTCTTTGGCTGGCCTTTTTCACTCAGCCTGATGCTCTCCAGGTCTGTATGTACTATTGCAAAGTGTCTGACCTAGTCATTCTATTTCTGGAAATATATCCACAGAAACCAGAAACACTAATTTGAAAGAATGTGTTCATAGCAGCATTATTTACAATCAGCAAAATTTGGAAGAAGCCCAAGTATTCATCAGTAAATGAGTGGATAAAAAAGCTGTGGTACATTTATACAATGAAATACTATTTGACCATAAAAAAAGAAGAAAATCTAACACCACCACACTTTTAATCTATTTTTTTCTAATTCTACATTCTCATCCCTTTATATGAAAATCTTAATATATTTTTCCTGGTAGTCCATGCTATTTTCTGAATATTCAAAAAATATAGAAGAAAAATTACCCATTATTCTATCACCCAGAGATAATGGCTATCGACTTAGTGAAATTTCTTTCCTTTTTAATGACTCTATTTTTCCTCAAAATTACTATCATGCTACATATGTATATTTATGATATTTACTGAATATTCATTATATACTTAAACCTATAAAATGGTCTTTTATGATTTTCCCACAGTTCCACAATTTATTTTTAAATTGTCATGATTTTAGATGCTTAATATTATATTGTTTCCCTAAAACATCTTTTTATTTTGTTTTTATTATTAATTTATTTTTAATAGTTGTTTATATGTGTTACATATTTGAAGTCTCTCATTACTATTGTCAACTTGCTTTTCAGAAAGGGAATGTATATAGTTTTTACTTTCACCAGTTTTATTCACCTGATCACTCTTCAGCAACATTGACTATTTTAATTATTTGCATATTTGGTGGTTGAGAAATGGCATCTCATTGTTTTGATGCATTTCTCAAATGTAAATTCATTGATAAGACTATTAGAATTCCACAATAACCTATTTTAACAAAAGGAAGTAAGCTTTTCGTAATTGTGTGTGTGTGTGTGTGTGTGTGTGAACACAAATACTGGAGTCCTATGCCTAAAATAGAACTATTTTTTTTTTCTCATAGGGCTTGGTATTTTGATGGAAAAACACTACTAATAATCATTAGTGTTGTCATTGTCTTCCCTCTTGCACTTCTCCCTAAAATAGGTAAGTCTTTATAGAAGAGAGCATTATTTGTTTAAAAGAAAGAAAATAATATTAAGAGGCTTTGAAAGTTTACAGTACCACATTTTTAACAGAAGGGTGGTGGTGGTTCATAATTTTGAACTTAGACTATTTTAGGTTGTTCAGCCTTCAGCCCTGTCTAGTTAACCTATTACTTGGTTTGCAGTAGTATTTTGTCTGCCCCACTAAAATAAAATCTTTACAGCGGAACATTAAAGAGCAGCCTTTCCTTACAGTGTACCATTAGTGGTAAGCCAGTTCCAATTCTGCCGTACAGAGCTCCATAAATGATCTGTGACAGATAGTTGGAATGTTGTTATTCTCAGCCCTAAGCCCCAGATACCAAGCACTGTAATAGAAAACATGCCAGAGATGTATAGCTTTAGCTGTACGTTAGGATCATTTTCCTTATAAATTGCTTTTTATTTTACTGTTATTTTACAGGCTTTCTTGGCTACACAAGTAGTTTATCATTTTTCTTTATGGTGTTCTTTGCTCTTGCGGTAAGTTTAAAATATAGTGTATAACTTATCTCCTTGCCGAAGTTGAACTTGTCTTAATGTCTTTTTTTCCTTTAACTGTTTTGTTTTGGGGAGGTATCCCATTTTATTTCAACGTGTTATTTAAAGCACTTATGTTTCACTAAATTATTTCCGTCATTTTATCCATTTTGAAGAGACTTAGCTAGAATAGCGCTCTAAGTTCAGTGTCACTTTGTGGTTAATTAGAAAGGAGAGCACACCAATTCTATTAAAACCTTAGATGGAGTGTAGGTTGTTGTATCACTTTATTTCTATACCATACTGTTGTGGGGGGTGTATGTCAGGGATATTCAACCTTAAGAATCAGACTTGTTCTAATGTTCTAATCTGTGAAATAATGCGATACTAGTCATCTTAATTTTGAAACTTTGTTTCATTAATTAAACCAGAGTTCCTGGGGCTTACATGCCAAAATCTAGTAGGAACTGGCAGCTTCTAATAAAAATATACCGTAAGCCCTGGCTCTTGTGGCTCAGTGGATTGGTGCTGGCCTGTGAACCCAAAAGTTTGATTCCCAGTCAGGGCACATACCCAGGTTGCAAGCCAGGTCTCCAGCCAGGTCTGTAGCTGGAAGCAGGTGAAAGGCAACCATACATTGATGTTTCTCTCCCTTTCTTCCTCCCTCCCTCCCCTTCTCTCTAAAGATAATAAATACAATCTTTAAAAAAAAAACCTATTACAAAGAAATATTTTTCTTCACATGTGCAATATGTTTTTTTATCTTTAAAAATATGCTTATTTTTATTACAATAGGAAAGAAAATATAAAATGGTAAACAATTTACTATTTATAAAGTAACATAAGATAAAAGAGAATTTGAATTTCTGATTTCCTTTCAATTCTTCTAAAACAGATTTGAACATCCTAAGGATAGTATATTTGTTAGAAAATTTGGAAAATTTTTTTTCTCTTTGCATTGCAGTTTATTCCATAGTATCTGTCTAACCTTGAGTAGGATTAAACATTTTAAACTTGCAAAAAAGATACATATCTAAATGGCTTGATGAAACTTTTAAAATCCTAAGTTTGATTAAACTCTCCCTTACTAATGAGAAATGGATAAAAGAAAAATGCCATCCAAAAAAGCAGGATCATACATCAGTAGTGAAACGATATTGTATAGACAGATTCCTGGCTGTCAAAACAATTTAAGATTTATTTAACTTAGTCTAAACTGATCTTCTGGGATACAAGGATAAAACAACTTCAGATTATTTTAATGAAGTGGAAGTGACACTGGTTTAACTGTATAGAAACAATTATACTTAAATGAATGCTCTTAAAACTAAAAATACTTAACAGTGTTCACATTTAATCATCTATTGAATTAATCAGCCTTGTCCTCCCCCTTCAGATTGCCTGACTGGTATCTTACAAGTAAGTGAATTAAACATACACTTTCTTTTAGATTTTTTCTTTTCAATTTTGTTGAGCTATAACTGACATGGCACCTGTGTAAGATTAAGGTACGCAACATAATGACTTGACATACATATATTGTGAAATAATTACCACCAGTAATGTCAGTTATTATCCGTGAACTTACACTTTTTAGGCCCTACAATAAAGAAAGAAACAACAAACCTTTTCATCATAATTTGCTGAAAAACATCTACATGGTTAGGAGTGACCTAAGTATGCAAATGAACATATGGCTAAAGAAAACCAGTAAAGATAATAATAAACCTTCTCCTTGCAGATAATTGGCATTCCAAGCTTTGCATGGGTAGGAGTAGTTTGATTTTTATAGGAAATAGTACTTGAAGCAGGTGAAATGTATTGATACGCTATGTCTATTGTACATAGTTTTCACAGCATTCATTTCTGCAGGTTTCTATTCTAGCTGTCATATGGAAATAATACCCTTATTTGGTATTCATCATAATGCTTTACAAACCATCTACTCTGATTTTTACCTGTATGCACAATTCAAATTTGGTTTACCATGCAGTAATGATGACACTGTACACTTTTTCTTTAATGCCCTTTTTAATTGGCATATTTATTTTAGAGTCTTTAAGTATTAGGTTTTGAATACATAGTGGTTAGGGAAAGGGCACATGTATATATTACCCCAGATTTTTAAAGACTGATGCCAATTTTTCATTAATTGTTTTTGTGAGTATGTGTTTGTAAATCTGTATAACATCTGGATTACATTAAAAATTCAGAAAACAACTTCTTAAATTACATGATACCGAATAAGCAAATCAAAACCTATATTCATATCTGTTATCCCCACATCCTTATTTTGCATGAAACTTTTTAAAAAATATTTTATTTATTATTTTTAGAGAGAGGGAAAGGGAGAGAGGCAGAGAGGGAGAAAGACATCAATGTATGGTTGCCTTTCATCTGCCTCTAGCTACAGACCTGGCTGGAAACCTGGCTTGCAACCTGGTTATGTGCCCTGGCTGGGAATCAAACCAGCAACCTTTGGGTTCGCAGGCTGGCGCCTTATCCACTGTGCCACCAGCTAGGGTTTGAAACTTTTTAAGATAAAGTTTCACCCCCTCTAAAATATCTGAAATTTTAAAACTAAATTCTGTTTTAGCATTGGCTTGGTATGACAGTAACGAGATGGATTTTACCTTTTTGGTCCATTTTAGAAAACAGATGTATTTCCTTTCCAAAAGTTCTGTCCTGAGTATAGATTAGTATTCTGAGAAATATTTCAAAAAGTAAGAAATCAAAATAGAGAGCTGTCTGAATGGATTTTAGTCAGAAGCTTTCCTTCTACTGAGCAGTGTGTTAAGTATGTGGGAGTTTATTAACCTGGGCACAGCTCTTAGGGATCTTGGTAGGTGAGATAAGATAAATTTATTAGAAAAAATTAGGGCACAGCATAAGGTATTGATTCATTTGCTTCAGAATAAGAATTGCAAGAGCTGACAGGAGAAAGGGATCATGTAGAGCTAGAGTGAAGAAGGATGTTGAAGGAAGTAAACCTTGAGCTGAGCATTGAAAGATGGGAAAGACTGGGAGCAGAGAGAAGGAAGGGCCTTTTGTGCAATGAAAAGTATTTTTAATACTTAATCATCTTTTTCCTTCTTTCTTTCTAACCCCTGGAATTATCTGCTTGTCGTGGTCTGTCTTCAGCCTGAGCGAGGACTGCTATTCCTCTTGGCCATTGGGTATTTTCCATCTCTGATCCGTACTTAGGCTTTAGGACGTTGCATCAGTCCACCCTGACCCACTGTGTCAGCTTGGGGTTGGGATAGGTCTCTGCTGAGAAATTAGCTCTAGTAACTGCTTTTATATTAGTATAATTCAGGTTGCTCATGATGTTTTCTAATTAATGGAAAATAATGATTATGTTGCCTTTGGAGCATTGGTTTGAAATACTCCTATATGTAAGCCTAGTGGTAACAGATGATAAAGTGAAAGGTATCTTGCATACCGGCCTTACAGCAGCACTAGTACCCAGCAGATGCTCTAAACAGTTGCTGCTGCCGCCGCCACCATCAGAGAGAAAACGCAGTTCCCCCGACTGGGAGCATGGCGGCAGAGAGACCAGTAGTTAACAACCTTGCTTCTCTAGCTTCTACCCCACCCATCTTCATTTTTTTGTTTTTTAAACAAGCCAAGAAAAAGATGGTGAGATTATTGCCTTTGATTTTTTTCCCTTTCCTCCTGGTAAGTTGACCACTTAGTCTTATTACATATTTACAACTTACCTAGAAATGTTCAAGTAATTTGTCTAGTTTATCCTTACTATTCTCCTGTCCCCGTTGGGAGAGGGTTTTAAATAAGAGTCATTCTTTAGTTTATTCATTAAAATATGTATGTTTTCCTTAGATTTGTTTTATTACTATATAAAATCTTGGTTGAATTAGTTTAAACCAAAAGCTAGATAAATACTGAACAGGAATGGGAATAGAAACAGTGTTTACTTACTGGTATCCTGCAAGGAGAATTGCCCCCTTTATTCTCCTCACCCCTTTTGTATGCTGGGCTTCAGCCTCCGAGCAAATATTTACAGTCATTATGTGCCCTAAAACAAGGGCAACAATGGCCATGTTGACATAACCACAACCATCGGGCTAGGAACAGGATGACCACAATTAAAAGGAAAATCCTGAAATATGTTTATTGATTATTTCTGGGAAATGACATCCCTCTGGATGGATGAAGGAATTGATTGATTGATTGATTGATTTGTAACAGCTGGACTTTCCTTAGCTATGTATGGTCTTATTCTTAGCCAGTTTTATCCACATTCACTGAAAGTAATGTAAGTCTGAAAAAAGCAAGGTGCGACAGTCCTCACGTGTCAGAGATCTCCGAGTTCACCCTTTGCCTATATAGTCTCTACTTACTTTTGCCTGTGGCCATTTCCAAAACAGCTATTAATATTTCTCTATCAGCCACTGATGCCAGGTCCACAAGTAACCATATTCTTGTACCATCATCTCTCAAAACATCATGTTCCCATTTTGAGTCGTGCTTTTTTAAGGTCTTGATACTATTGAAGTTTTGAAAGTTGATGTGAGAGTACTAGTTTCAATCTTTAATGGTGGAAATTCCCACTGAACAGATATGCAGCCCTCAACCTCACACACACACACCCCTGTAGTGACTGCAGCCTAACTAGGGGAAATCAGGGGAGCCAAGAATCTTCTGTTACCTAGTATATGATTTGACATGGTGTTAGATTAATTGAAATAATGCTGACCTATTTGAAATCAATTTCTTGTCATGAATTTTATAAGACATAACCTATTGATTCTACTTATTCTTACAGACAGTAATTAAAAAATGGTCCATTCCTTGTCCTCTGACATTAAATTGTATAGAGCAATACTTCCAGGTAATAGTTTATATTTTCTTTTCAGTTTCTTCCTTTTTATTTTAAACTAAAAAGAAAAAGAAAATCAGACTGATGCTCTTTATCCTAGTAAATGGAAAAATAATGACCATATTGCATTTTGGAACTTTGTTTTGAAATGTTTTTATTTGAAAGCCTAGTAATAATAAATTCATCATGTTTGTTGATGTATTCTGACTTTTAATGACTGTTGGTTTCTCCTTTTCCCCTCAATCCTTTTAAACAGATTTCAAATGCTACAGATGATTGTAAACCAAAGCTCTTTCATTTCTCCAAAGAGGTGTGTAAGTTATTAACAGATACTTTTGGTTGATTTTTCACATTTCAAGTTTTAAGAGATTTGTGTAACAGGGTCTCTTAGGTCTTTGTACCTGTAACTAATTAATTTTCATGAAAGTGCTAAGTATAGGGTTGCCTACCAGAAGAATAATATTATTTAACACAGGGTGGCCTATTATGAAACAGCCACCTTTTTTTTTTTTTTTTGGCATGCCTTTAAATGGAGCCTGTTTTAAATGGGTAACTGCCTAAAAGAACAGATTTACTAAATGTCTGGTCTGGCCAATAAGGTCCTCTGTGGATACAGACTTCCTGTTGCCCTCTGGACTTGTAAAGCTAAATAGCCAATTATATGAAAAACTCCTCCCTTGTGAGCAGAACCTTGGTCTGTAGCTAAACAGCCTCATCATTGGACCAGCAACTGAGCTCTGCCAGTATGTCTTCTGGCAGGCTTTCCGAAGTTGCAGTTTATGATACCTTGGGAACTAGAAGACCAAGTCCCCTTACCTTCTCTGGGAGCCCTAGGAATCAGAAAATGCCTGCAGGAGCTCCTGGGCATCAGCAGAGGAGATAGGAACAGTGACCTGGGTGATCTCTACCATTCTGGAAGAACTCATTGTCTTCCCTGTTGCTGCAAGTTTCTTCATCTACACTTTTGGATTCTGCTGAAACGCAGGGTTCCAGATACTAGAATCCCTCCACCGTTGTACAACTCTATTAATGTAGCCTATTAGTGCAGTAGCTCCTCTGTGCAGAATTTTCCTTTTTATCCGCAGTTTTCACATGAGAAATGCCTCTCCGGCCCCATGAAAGAGGTTACCACATCTTTTATGTATATGGTAAAGGCCTCCACGTGCCTTCAAGATCTAGGAAGAGTAATTGACAAGCCAGGAAATTGAGCAATATATGAAAGAGAATTTGTGAATTAAAGTCTCATTCCCCTAATCCAGCCTCAGGAAACACCACAGCTCCCCTTCCTCCCAGTACACTTCAAATATTTGAGGAGGCATTATGTCCCAAGATAGGTCTTCAGTCATCTGGAACTTCTGTTGCCAAAGAGCCTAAAGTTAGTAAGGGGAAAGAAATTTATTTTTACAGTAGAGAAAAGAAAGTAAATCATCACCATGCATTTTGTAGAGACAGCATTTTCATTTAGATGGCAACCTTTGTTTGCTTTATAACTCTGGCTCTTAAATATTCTAATTTTTAAAAAAGTTACATTGGTGTATTCCAGTGGACCTCTAGGTATTTGTAGTCTAGAATAAATCATATTCATTCCCATCAAAAGAGAACCTAGGCAAAGATGCTAAGATGTGATTAATATTATCAGTGCTCACTTAGTTTTTCTTAAATTAAATTTAATTAATTAATTTATTTATTTATTTTTCCCATATATAGTTGCCTTTCACCTGTCTCTAGCTACAGACCTGGCTGGAGACCTGGCTTGCAACCTGGTTATGTGCCCTGGCTGGGGAATCGAACCAGCGACCTTTGGGTTCGCAGGCTAGTGCCTTACCCATTGTGCCACCAGCTAGGGCTGCTCACTTAGTTTAAATAGGTGATACTACCTTGGAATGAGTTGATGAAAGCAGGTTCAAAAGCATTGATGATCATTTCTGCATAGAGTAGTAAGGTGTATTTGAATTTTCTAATGCATACTTTAGGGAAGACTGAGATTTATAAAAAGATTATTTCTAAAATGTTATTATTTTGAACTTACCTAAATATTATTTATTGCACCTAAATTATTTTTATCTTACATAAATAATGTGCAGTCAGCAGTGATTGTAGTAAAAGTGACATGGTATAGAAGCAAGCCAAGAAATATCTGTCTAGTACAGGCAGTCCTTCTATCAAGGAAAAGATTTGCTGTTGACCATAATTGTGCCTCTCTCTCAAAAAAACAAAACAAAGAAACAAAAAACAACAACCTTATTTTATAGAGATGATTTATGAAAAATGAAATAAATTTCAACAAACTGGTTGTTTCTTTTCTTTTTCTTTTTTTTGAAGAACAGAGCTTATTGTCAAATGAAGTAGTGGTTTTAACAGAACAGCATTTAATAATCTTGTCTTTAATAATTTTTTTTCAGAGTGCTTATGTCATACCAACCATGGCTTTTTCATTTCTCTGCCATACCTCAATATTGCCCATATACTGTGAACTTCAAAGGTACTATAGACTCCTGGAATATTTCAAATGTATTAAGTATGTCTTTTTACTTCTATGAATTTCAGATTGAATGATATTCTTCTCCTTAATGAATTCTTCCTTCCCATCACTGGATCCAAAATGTTAGTTTAAAAAAACAAAACAAAACAGCCAAGCACTGGTTCTGTCCAAATGGAGAATGTTTCCTGAAAATGTAGTCTTTGTACAGTAATTTCAAATCAGGAATTCTAATGTATAATTGTTAATGAACTAGGTCTTGAATGATTAAAGAATTCTTCTGACTAGCTTGGGAGGTATTTGTTTCTATAGCTAGAAATCAGATCGCTGACTCTACTCCTGCCATTTTTGTCTTTTAGCCCTTCAAAGAAAAGAATGCAGAATGTAACAAATACAGCAATTGCTTTAAGTTTTCTCATTTATTTTTTATCAGCACTCTTTGGATACCTCACTTTTTATGGTAAGTATATTATCTAATTATAGGTGACAAAATAAATTGTCCTATAGTTGATCTCACTCTTGGATATGGACTTTGTTTCTGCCTTTCATTAGTGAGTTAATTTGTTCAGGCTGCCACAATTCACTACAATATATAGTGGCTCTACAAGGCTTAAAAAATTGATTTACTCTCTCTTTAAAAAAAAAAACAAAAAAGATTTTATTCATTATTTCCAGAGAGAAGGGCAGGGAGGGAGGAAGAAAGGGAGAGAAACATCAATGCATGGTTGTCTTTCACCTGCCTCCAACTATGGACCTGGCTGGAGATCTGGCTTGCAACCTGGTTATATGCCCTGCCTGGGAATCGAACCAGCAACCTCTGGGTTTGCAGGCTGGTACCTATTCACTAAGCTACCAGCCGGGGCTTACTTTCTCTTATAAAAGTAGATCAAACTCAAGATTAATAACTTCATATGAACATTTTCTTAAACACCTCAATAAAACCTCAGGCTTAAGAACATTGATGCTTTTCTACAGCAAAAAATGCGCAGTAATGATTTTATTTTTAAAAGTATTTTAGCCCTGGCTGATAGCACAGTGGATAAGGTATTGGCCTGCGAACCCAAAGGTCGCTGGTTCGATTCCCAGCCAGGGCACATAACCAGGTTGCAAGCCAGGTCTCCAGCCAGATCCGTAGCTGGAGGCAGGTGAAAGGCAACCATACATTGATGTCTCTCTTCCTCTCTGACGCTCTCCCTTCCCCTCTCTCTAAAAATAATAAATAAAATCTTTAAAATATATATATTTTAGAATAAATCTTATTTTCGATATATTCGACTCTAGTTCAGCAGTTGGGAGAATCTTAAAGGCAGAAGAACAAGTTGAGAAAGGGAAGGGTTTTGGACATGTATACTTACCTGCACATTAGAGATCTCTGCCCTTAGACTCAATACACACTATTTGTTCAACACTGTGCATTCCTTTAAATTCATGAAATGAAAGTAAATATTTTAATTTATTTTTGAAAAATTGCTTGATATATGATTTTTTCTCTTTTGATAAGAACCTCAAACAAAAAGTAAAACTTAAAGGTCTAGAACAAGATTTAACAAACCGTCAACTCTCTTGTTTAATTTGCAAACGCACGCATTCTAACAAGGTGCCCTCAACTTGTCAAACTCTTCAGTACACCCTTTAGTATATGAACACTTTTATAACAACTCTCCAAGTAAATGGCTGTTAGTACTTTGGTAATAGTTAGCTGTTATGATTCTGATGTCATAGTTGATAGCCTTGTGCACATTTCAGGTTTAGCCATCCACAGGGATTTGCAAGGGAGTTTTGCTTATCTCTCAGAGTTTGTCTACAATCTGACAAATCTCTGGACAACATCTACTTGCAGAGCTACCTATCCAAAGAGTCTAGATTTCGAAATCCAACAAATATTGCCTAAATAAGTACTTTGCTCTGACTTGAATGGGATACTTCACCTTACACTATCTTCATCTCCTAATCTGTAGCACAGAGATAATTGCATAGAGTTGTATTGAGGTGGCAATGAGTTATATCTAAAATGCCTATTACAGCATATGACACATAGCAGCCTTCCACAAAGGAATGCTACTGCTGATGGTGTGTTATTTTTATCATTACTATTGTCATTATTGCATAATTACAGGTGTCTGTATTTTAGTACTGTACTTCTTGCTCTCTTTAATGAAATTTAAATATACTAACTGTTCAGTGTATGTTGTGAGTATTACCTTGGAGTTTCAGTGTGTGAGAAAATTATAATAGCCCTCTATTGTCCTTTCCTTGCTATCTCTGCATTTTCAACAGTTGTGAAGCTCGCTCGTTAATGTAAATCTGCTCTTGCATTTGTATGCTGATGTAGGATAAGATTAGTAGAGCCCTGTGTGTACCATCAGGAAAGGCACCCTCACCAATGTGAGCATACGGTACCCTGCTGGATACACTACAGAGGGTCAAAACAGGTTGTTAAACTTTTTGATCATTGATAATGAAACAAAATTCTTGAAATACATAAGCTCTATTTCTGATTGTTGGATTGGTTAGTCTTTGTACTACTTGAGCTCAGAGAGAGTCTTTCATAAGTCAGTAAGCAAAGATAGCCGGGTTTCCGTTGGGATGCAGCAGCAACTTGGCATAGCACGATAGTTGTGTATTTTTCTAAATTACAATCATCACCTGGCACAAATACTATTATCTTTAGGGATCCTTAACATTGAAAAAAAGTCCAGAAAGTAGACCTCCTTCATTTCCCTATGGATAAATAGAGCTATCTAGAAGATACTTCAAAAGGCCCATAAATCTCTAGGATAGCTGAGAAATAGATACATAAATTACTAAGAGATGCTTAGGAGTTGTATTAAATTGAAAGGGAAGTGAAGGAAGGATGGACACTAATACATTTATTGAGCTAACATTCATTATGTGAGTGCAAGGTATAGGTTCCTATAGGTTGACTAATTTGGCCAGCTCATGAATAATAAGTTGGAGCTAATCCTGTCTCTCCAAAGCCAATGCCTTTATCACTGTGCTTCCTCCTCAGGATCCCAGATTCCCATCATTCCAAGTTTTTGTGAAATTGGACTTTTGGAAAAACTGGCTCACATAAGATCTATCTATCTATCTCTTAGTCTATCTCTGTCTGTACCATCCATCCTTCCATCCATCCATCCATCCATCCACTGATGCTTGAACACAGAGGCTAAAGATTTTCATTATAGAAATGTAATGTTTACTACACAGGCATTTTCCTGATTATCAAGTATATGTTGTCGCTGACTTAATTCTTCTCTGCCAATGCAGATTCTTCAGAGTATCTACATTTTATATAGTAGAGAAACATCTAAGAAAAAAAAATCTTATGGTAGGTAGGTATGTAGTAAGTAATAGATATAGAAAAAAGGAAGAAAGGAAATTCTCCAAAGATAGAAGATTCAGGTACTGATTTGCTGTTCACAGTGTTGTTCTGGGGCTGTTAATCACAACCAGGGAGAATATTTTATGGTACAATTTTATCTGGACAACAGGAGCTCTCAGTCTTATGGAAAAAAAAAAAATTGCTAATTGAGCCTGAGACCTTAATCAAAAGGGCTCAGCTAAAGCCAAAGAGGTGAGTTGACCTCACACAATTAGTGGCAGGTCTCTTGAATACTAATCCAGTGGTCTTCCACTACTTTCTGGTAATCTTTATAAACTTCATACCCAGCTTGACAATGTGTATTAAACAAGATAGTCTCCTGACTTCAATAGCATGCACAACTTACACAGATCACCATCAGGTCCTTACTGAGATTTGCCTAAACCCAGAGAAGTGTATGGTGCTCTATTCCTTATGTATGGTAAGGCTCGGCTAAGAATGCAGAACTGACTGGCTCAGAAGGAAGGTTATAATCCTGGGAAAGTAGAAAGTGGACATGTAACAGATATTTTGAATATGTAATAAATCCAGTTCTTCAGGATTCTTATGTCTGGTGCTTCCAAGGCTTAGTTAGTACTTAAATTTTGTCAGATTAAAGAGACCAATAAGTATGTACCTACATTACTACTATTGGCTCTGATTACAGATGCTAAAGCACTTTAAGGTGAGGGAAATAAAGTATTCCTCCAGAGAGCTAGGCTAATGCCCAAATGTTGTGTAATAACCAGACCATTTAAAAAGTCTATGAGGTTGTTAAGCAATAAGTGTTAATAGCTCATTTTTATGATTCAGAAAGTGGAAACAAAATACTTTGCCATATTTCTCCAAAACTCACAAGTATCTCACAGATTTTGGAATGGAATTCAACTTTAATCTCCTACTTAGTCCATAGTCCCACACTGTGTAAAATATGTCTTTGATAATTTAGACAATTGGTTTCTCTCCCATTTCCATTATCACTGTTTAGTTCAGATCCTCATTACCTCTCAGTGATATGGCAGTTGCCTTCTATTATCCCTGTTTTGAGTCTCTTTTTCTCCTAGTCTGTCCTGCACAGTTCAGATCATCCTACACTCTTCTTCATAAGTCAGTGCATCTCTGTGGCCCACCAGATTGAGTCTTAACCTTACGAAGAAAGAGATCCATTGCTAGGTCTTAAACACATGTCCAGCCTTATCACTCACTGCTCTTTGCACTGCAGCCCGCTCTCCTCAGCCACTGTGCTACTCCTGGGATATTCATTTTCTCAGATGCATATTCCCCCTGCTACTTCTGGGCTTCTGCTTGTGCTGGGTCTTGCTCCTAGAACCTCTTACCCTACATCTTTGGGTATCAGCACACATACGTTAACTCACTGAATGCTCTCAGTAACTCTGAGGTCAACATACTATCATCTCCATTTTACAGATGTAAAAAGCAAGAGGCTCTGAAAAGTTAATTTGCTATTAAATAGTGGTATTTAACCATTGGTCTGTGTGGTTCCAGAATTCAAGCCCCTCCACCACCTGCCACCCACTGTGTTATGATGACTGTCCCCAAGCCTTTCTGGATTTCCTTCTTGCTCTCTCCAAAGCCATGGTTGTCTTCCTCTGCTCAGAATCATCGTAGCTATTTGTTCACACCTTTTTCTGTTGCTTGTGTAAGTGTGTTTATACACTATTATGTGTATGTATATTCATCTTACCTGCCCTTTAAATTTTAACATCCTTGAAAACAGAGGTATGTTTGACTTTCTATTTTCCTACAATGCATCTTTTATAAAACATACGCTCAAATTAGAAAATCACTGTTCTGTTTTAAGTACAGGTTGTTTTTTCCCTATAAGGCGGTGATACGCATTGTTCTTGAATATGCTCACTTCAATACGCCTTGTCTGGCTTTGGGTATGGAAAACATTGTGAGGATGGAATACCTTGGAGCAAAGCATGATTGGCATGCACACATTCTGTCACTGACCACCACACTGGCTTGCTAAGTAAGCACATTCCCTAAAGCTTTTAGATAAGCTGAATCTACAGATGAGATGTTGATGAAGCAGGTAACATATGCACCACACTCTGAGACTAGGTAACATTGTGGTATGAGGAGAAGGTATTGGCTTTGGCACCCCCTGAAAAAATTGGGTGGATAGCTGCGCTGGCTCTTCCCCCATAAGTTGGGTGGTCTTGAACAAGTGAGTTGTATTTTTTACCCTAGCTACCAATCTTCTGTTGTTATCATATGGACCAAATGCAGTAGTGCATGTGGAAACACTTTACAAAACAAAAGCACAGATGTTCAAAACCTCCTGATTATAGAAAAGTTCTAAACTTTTTTATATAGGTCTGTCTGGAAAGTATCCAGCCATGTAACATGAAAAAGAAAGACTTTTTTTTTTTTAAATATTTTATTATTTATTTGTTTGTTTTTAGAGAAGGGGGAAGGGAGAGAGAAAGACAGGATGAGAAATACCATTGTGTGGTTGCCTCTCATGTTCCCCCAACTAGGGACCTGACTTGAAATCCAGGCATGTGCCCTGACTGGGAATTTAACCAGTGACCCTTTGGTATGCAGGCTGGCATTCAATCCACTGAACCACACTAGCCAGGGCAGAGATATTTACTGAAGAAGATACAAGATACAAGAAATACTGTGCATGGGACAATGATGCCTCAGTCCCCTTAAAAGTAGGCATCTTGGTACTTCACACAGTTCTGCTAGCGTCTCTTCCACTGTTTAAAACACTCTGCAAAATCCTTTGTTGAAATCAGCATCAGCTGCCCCATCATATTTTCCTGAATCTAATCAACGGTCTAAAATATCTTCCCTTTCAAAGGTGATTTCAGTTTTGGGAAAAGCCAGAAGTATCAGGGCTCAAATTTGGACTGTAGAGGGGCTGAATCACCTGGGTGATTTGATGTTTTGGGAAAACCTTTGCATCAGATGTTATGCATGAGTGGGCGCATTGTTGTGATGAAACTTCCAGTCACCAGTAGCCCATAGCCGTGGCCATTTTTATGGGTATTACCTATCTCAACTGATGAAGACCATTGAGGTAGTACTCCTTATTAATTGTTTGAGCCTGGAGGGGTATATTCGTGATGGACTTCCTAACCGAAAAAACAGTTAACATGGCCTTGATCTTCCTGTGAGTTGGCTGCGTCTTCTTTAGGTTTGGAGAACCAGACAACTTCTATTGGGATAACTGGGCCTTTATTTCTGGATTTCAGCTGACCGTAGACACACAATTCATCTCTGGTGATGAACTTCTTGAGGAAATCTGGTTCATTGGTAGCAGTTTGGATCGAGTCATCCACAGCTGCAGCACAATGTTCCTTCCGCTCTGGTAGCAGAAACCACAGAACAAATTTTGCCCTAACGCATTTCATGCCAAGATCCTGCGTCAGAATCATGGGCACAGTAGTTTTTGATCTGAATTCCCAGATCAGCTTCTAGTTCTCAAACTGTGAATTGCCAAGCTTTGTTGATTGTACTCTTACATGTTGAGCCTTCTCAGGCGTTCCCCTTGTTGCAGGTCTTCTCGAACAAGGGTCCCTTTCAACACATTCTCAGCCATCTTTGAAGCCCTTGTGCCACAGTTTTATTTGTGCTGCACTCATTGCAACATCCCCGAAAGCCTTCTGACTCATCCGAATAGTTTCCGCAGAGGAATGGTCAAGCTTAACGCAAAATTTGATGCAGATTCATTGCTCTACTTGCTCAGTCATTTAGAACATGATGGCCACATAGTACACATGTTCACTCAATGGTGTCTACCGCCCCCACTGACTAGTACAGTGAAGTCATCATTGTTTACACATATGCATTCAGGTCCACTCCCCCTGGTTACGTTGATGCCACACAAACCATTCTTGTTATATTAATAATATGTGGACTTTTTCCGGACATAATTTAGCTTCTGCCTGTGCTGATTTCTAGTTTCATTAAAAGAAGAGATAGTGGGTTTTAAGAAGATATTTTAACTTCATAGGAGAAGAAAAAAAAAAAAAGGCCAGAGATTAAGGATTGGGAATCCAAAATCTATTAAGATCCCTTTGTGCAGAGGAAAATAATTTTGCTGTTATTGACATCTTAGTAGTTTATAATGTGATGCTTGCTGTTATTTTTTAAAATTTACAGACAAAGTGGCGTCTGATATACTCCAAGATTATAGTAAATACTTTCCGCATGATGTTGTTGTCAGGACTGTGAAGTTATGCCTACTGTTTACCTTGCTTTCGACAGTCCCTCTAATCCACTTCCCTGTAAGTACTCTTATTTAAAGGTTCTGGTACTTGGTGTAGCAGCTTCCTAATGTGGCAACACTAATTCTTTGCAGACTGGAATGTTTGAATCACATCTAGTCTTGTGTATCTTATTCATTTGTCAAGTAATTGATCAAAGACCTCATACTTGCTTATGCTCATGAAAGCACAAAAATAACAGTGAACCACTAAGCTAATTTGTGCTTTTTGAGTTTTAGTTTAGATTTATGCTTTCCCACAGCATTGTTTCCAATTTAGAGGCTATAGGTTTTTTTTAAGGCTTTGGGTTTTTTTCCCCCCTTTAATGCCGTATTCTGTTTTCAAAAGAATGCACATGAAGGGGAAAAAGTCAAGTCGGCAAAAACAAGCTCCTTCTGGTTTATTGTAAATTTATTTGCACATAAGACAGTCTAGTTCCATCTTAGCCAAACTTTTATTTGCTCTAGAACTATCATTTAAGGGGCAGAACAGATCTTCATTCTGCATTTAATTGCCATACATTATGAATCTGAAATATTTCTGAGAAAAATGTAAGCAAAGGCTGTGGCTATAAATGCTGTTGAAGGGATGTCTTGAATTCCTAAACAGTGAGTTCCTTAAGAACGGGGCCTTGGGGATCATGGGCCCCCTCCCTGGTGCACACTGCAGAGCCAGCAGTGCGGGGTGGGGGGTGGGGGGGATGCATAAACAGTTGGTTGTGACCTCCTGCTGCCGCCTTAGCAGTGGCAAGTGTCATGAACTAGTTTTCATATTCACATGCTGTGAAACAGATAAGATAAAATAAAGGAGTAAGTGGTGTTTCTTTCCCATGGCATGATTTCTTTTCTCATTTCAGACTTGTTCTGTTGAATTTAATGTAAATGATTCTCTGAGGTTCCATCACACAGCATTATATTGTTGATAATTTTGAAAATTATGCAACCTAACTAAATTGCACATGAAATTGTTTTCAAGAATTAAAGCAAAATAATTTTTATGAAATGCACACAAATATATATTTGGTTTATGAGTAATAAACACTTAATGTTAATAGCTTATGTTATATTTTTGAAATCTAGTTGGTTTAGGGGACAAAAATTTCATGGTTACTGTACAGTTCCTGTGTTTCCCTAAGTGAGTGTTTTGGCTGTGATCCTTTCTCTTTGCTTAAATCTGTTTTTCTCTTATGTTATACAGGCAAGGAAAGCTTTAATGATGATGTTTTGCTCCAATTTTTCCTTCTCATGGATTCACCATTTTTTGGTTACTCTAGCACTCAATATTATCATTGTTTTATTTGCAATATATGTTCCTGATATTAGGGATGTATTTGGTGTAGTTGGTAAGTTTTCTATTTCAAAAAATGCACATAATAAAATGGATAAAATTGTCATCCAGCCTCACATCTGAATTTGGCAATAACCCTCTCTTTTCCTTCCATTAAAGGTTCCAGTACATCAGCGTGTTTGATTTTTGTATTCCCAGGACTATTTTATCTTAAACTTAGCAGAGAGGATTTTCTTTCATGGAAAAAGCTTGGGGTAGGTTGGTTTTCGTTTGTTTCTTTTAAGAATTCTATTTTAAGATATAATTTGTCATCTTATAATTATTTTATCTACATCAAGAAAGTCATATTTTCAGCTATAACGTACATTATTGAAGAGGGTAGAGATTTCCTAATAACACTCTAATTATTTTTATTTCTCTTCTCTTATTTCTACAGGCTTTTGTTTTGCTCATCCTTGGAGTTTGTGTTGGGAATTTTAGTTTAGCACTTGTTATTTTTAATTGGATTAATAATAAATGAAAGCTATATTTTCCCATGTCTTATGAAGAATAATTTACCTCCCTAGGCAAAAGGGTATAATTTTGGAAGGCACCTGGATGAATCCTCTATATGGGTTAACATTTTTTGTAAACATTATTAACAGAAAATGGAACAAAATGGGAGTGGGTAGGAGAAAGTGGGTCCATAGCAGTTTCAATCAAAATAAGAAACAAACTCAAAATGCTCTTAAATGTAATAGGTCAATCTTTTGTTTGTTTATCTGTAAACCTATTACTTTTTAAAAATTAACGGACTTTACCTTTCAGGGTAGTTTTGATTTTTGCAGGAAGTACAGGGTTCCCATATATTCCTTTACCCCCAAAACCCCTGTAGTTTCTCATACTATTAATACCTTGAACGTGTGGTACATTTATTATATTTGTTGAGCCAACATTGATACATTATTATTAATTAAAGTTAATAGTTTACATTAGGGTTCACTCTTGTGGGAGCAATGGCAATCACTAATCTTTTTACTATTTTCATAAAAACTATGAGCCTTTTCCGGCATGTCATTATAGTTGGAATTACATAGGATCTAACCTTTCAGACCCCCTTCTTTTCACTGAGCAATATGCAATTAAGTTTCCCACATAGCTTTTCATGGCTTGATAGTTCATTTCTTTTTATCACTGAATAATATATTCCATTGTATGGATGTAGCACAGTATGTTTTCCATTCACTTGTTGAAGAACTTCTTAGTTGCTTCCAAGGTTTGGCAGTTTTGAATAAAACTGCAGGCTTTTGTGTGGACGTAGTTTTCAGCTTATTTGGGTTAATACCAAAGAGCACAAATGCTGCATCGTGCAGTAAGAATATATTGAGTCCTGTAAGAAACTGCCAGACTGATGCCCAAAAGTGGCCATAACATTTTGTAGTCCCACCAGCAGTGAATGAGAATTCCTGTTCCACATCCTCATCAGGTGTTGTTAGTGTGTTTATTTTTTTGTCGTTCTAACAAGTGTGTCATTGTATCACACTTTGTTGTTTTAATTTGCATTTCCCTAATGAAATATGAGTGAGCATCTTTTCATGTACTTGTTTGCTATCTGTGTATTTTCTTTGGTGAGGCTCAGATCTTCTGCCTGATTTTTTTTTTTTTTTTTATCTGGAGTTGTTTTCTCAAGTTGTTGAGTTTTAATCATTCTTTGGATATTTTAGATAGGCCTTAATCAGATAAGTGTTTTTGTGAAGATTTTCTCCCAGTCTTTTCTCTTTTCATCCTCTTAACAGAGGCACAGAGCAGACGTTTTTAATGTTATTAAATATATTGAGTCAGTCTTTTGTTTGGTTTTTTATTTAAAGAAATCTGTATGTTAAGCTTATATACAAAATTGTATCTTAGCTTGTGGGCTAATGTTGTCAACATCCATCACTAATAACAAAACTGTGGGATTATTCCATTCAGTATTTTGCCCTGACTCCAAATCCTGTCTAAGAAACATTTGTAATTTTTCTCTGTTGTTCATTATAAGGTAGAGCTGCAATGATTGGCTATGGATTTGAAAGTTCTCTGAGCTTTCCTGTTTGTCACTGAAACATGTGACTTTTTACTTGGCACAGAGACAAATATTGATGATTTATATCATATTATGTTTAGAGATTATATAAATCATTCCAGTCTTCCCATTGATGTGGTTTATTTCTGGTTGGAAACCAGAAGCTAGGTCTCTCCTCATGAGTATAATATATAAAGGCTACTTTAGCAGCCTACCGAAGCCAGTGTGTGTCAGTAGAAATGTTATCCCACCTCTGTGCACATGTAAAGTAGGGGATTGCATGCAAAGTGCCAGTTTGCATGTATGGAAATCCACTCTTTTGCAGGTGCCCACCCCCTTGCTTCCCACTTAGGAAATGAGCTGAAAAAATTGACAACTGAGCTTCTCTTTTGAGTTAAGATGACAGTCTAAGATCAGCATGGTGTAACGGGAAAAGTCCAAGTTTGTGGGTTAGAAAGACTTAGATCCAAATTTCAGTGATTTTAGGCAAACTGCTTACCCTACGACTCCACTTTCACATAGGTATTAGATGGAGTTATACCAATTATACAGGGTTGTGTTGAGAGGATTAAATCACCTTATATAAATTAGGTACAGTCTGAAACAGGGTCTCTTCATAAATTAGGTATTTATCCCATTTCGCCCATTCCTTTATCTGGAGCAGTAAAATGAAATTGCTTTCAATCAGGGACATGGAATTTCTTCATCTTCCATCTTGCACAACTAATATGTTTAGAATCCTCCTCTTGCCTTCACTCACAGGGGAACTGGCCCCATGTGCACCCTTTTTAGTGCTTTCCCACCGCTCTACCCACACTGTACTCTCCTACTAATGCCTTCCTGAAAACGGGCTCTTAGCATGGTCCCAGGGGCCCAGCCCGCATGGCCTCCCATGTGGCTTCAGGTCGGCCAGAGTCCATCAGTCTGATAAGCTCGTTCTTGTATCCTCTTTTTCTGTTGATGAAATGATAGATCCAAACACAAATACGTGTTCGGCTGCTTTAAAAACTCTTAACTCCAGTAACACCAAAATAGCCCTAAATCTGCAACAGATGCAGGGATGCCCCTGGGGCAAATGTTAAGTGTGATGACAGCTGGGCATCAATTAGTACATTTGTCACCTGCTCAAGGGATGGGATCGTGGGAGGTTTGGCAAAGGGACAAGTAACCTAGTGAACACTCTGAACAAAACTTAGTTAATATCAAGAGAAATTATTTGTAGAGGTGTCTATTTTTATTTTACTCTAAGATTCTGCCTTATCTAGTTGCCCTTCCCTACGAGTTTGGAAGACACTAGCAACATGGCTGGTCAGAGCAGTGAGCCTTCACCAGAATGACCAAAAAAGCCTTGTTCAGGGTACCCCTGAGCGCTGTGCCTGGGAAACATAGGCCTTCTCATTATGGGCTTAAAGCTCATAATTTATTAGGTAATAACTATTTAAAATAAAACTAAGTTAAGCACAAAATACATACTTTTCCAACACTTGGAGACTTGTTTGCTAAATTAAAAGACGAAGTGCTGAGAATATAAATTACTTTCGTATGTTGAAGGTGAATGTTTAAATTGTACTTTTCTGAACGGAATGTTTACTCATGAGCTTAGCATTTAAATGGTTAAAACAAGCCTTTGAAGTTAACACTCCATTAAGATGAATGGGGGTAATTCACACCTCTGCTGGTGCTGTATTATTTCAGTCTGGCTGCGGAGAAAACAAGACAGCAGTGGGTTGATTTACTGTGTGAAGGCCCTTTATACACCCAAAGTCTGGAAATCTTTGTTGTTGTTGTTTTTTTCCCCTTTTTTACTTCGAAGCAGGATCTAAAATTCAGCACAATCTAGGTATAGAATTGAAGTCTTGAAAGTACCATAGATTCTCTATTATCCGGCAATTCCTAATTGGCTTTATTTATTCCTATACTCTAGTGTTTCTTCCTACCATGGCACTTTTAAAATTAAAGGTTAGTAATTCACCAATGGAAAAGCAGAAATAAACCACCTATTTTCAGGTAAACTTTACACATGCTTTAAATGGGTTATGGCCTTCTAAAAAACATCATCTTAGCCAACTTTCAAATTCTGTATTTGCCTAACATATAAAGCATCTACCTTTAACAACAATTTTCTTCCCCATTTGGGGGGATGGGGTGGGGGTGAAGTAAGCAGATTCAGTTGGGGAAGATGCATTTCTTTCTCAGTGTGTCCTTTGTAGTAGTACTATTTTATATTTGAATAAGGTTATATGAGCATTGTATGAGATGTTATTGAATTTGGAAGATCTTTTTTTAAGGTAAACAGATTTTTCTCTTCTCAGGTCTCTGCCCTGTGTATTTGCAGGATCCAGTTACTAGATAATCTGTGGGTAGTTGGGTGTGGAGAGAGTATTTCCATTTGGGCTGTCCCTCATGTTGACATTGCTAGTACAGTATGTAGAGATGGAAAGTAGATGCTAGAAACACAGGGACCCCAACACTTCATTTTAACCTGCTTTTCTTCTTGGCTCATTGACAGTACTCTGGGGCTGTGTTAGAATTAACTCTATTGAAAACATAGTTTCTTGCAAATTACTCTGCCTAAATTTTAGGTGTTGTAATTTTTTTTTGGTGGGGGGAGGTGTTGTAATTTTTGATCTTAGAACTTTTCAGAACCTAATATAGTAGTGAAAATTTGTTTTTCTAATTTAAGCACACAATGTATTCACTCTTTTTCCTACCATAATCCTTCTATAGTTAGTCTTTCCACATGAAGTAGGAAAAACAGGAAAACACAAGTTTGGTGAAGGATGAGTAAAGATCCTGAGGCTATGGTTTCCCCACTACAGTCAGAATGTACTGTTTCTCACCTTTCTTAAACAATGTGATGTATGTTTTTACTGTCACCATGATCCACTGTCCTACTTTGCCAGGCTGTCGATTAAGGTGAGCAATTACCAGGAGCAGGAAGACTAATCTTGGCTGATGGCCAGGTGGACAGGTGGGAGTGAGAGGTTCCTTCACCTGTGGGACAAAAGAAACGGGTGGAGAGTGGAAATTGAATGGCCAGGAAAGGAAACAGCAACAACAATGGACAGACAGGCAGATGGATGAAAAGTCATTCTAATATGGGATGCAAGAGAGAAAAAAGACGTGCAAAGGAGTGCTTTTCACTTGTTTGAATGTATATATGTTTAGCTTATGCACAACAGACGTGACCGGTGCACAGCTTGAGCATGGGGGTTGGCTGAGTCACCCAGCAAATGGTTACTGAGTGCATGTTATCCACTAGGAGTTGTCCTAGCCCTCAAATTGTGAAGTTAAAATAGGCACATTCTTACCTGCAAAAAGCTCAGGTACAACCTTGATTTTTCTGACTGAACCTTTTCAAATAGACCTGAAAGGTGCAACTGCTTAGCTCAGAGGGAAAAGTATGTATACATTTTCATACATATACACATATATATCTGTATTTATATATTTTTAAGATTTCTGAGTCAAACTTAACTTGTGTTCAATTTCTAGCACTACCTTTTTCTAATTTTGGATAAGTTATTTTTTCTGAATTCTCCAGAAATCTTCAGTGTTTGAAGACTGAATTTTCTCTCAACCGAGGGAAATACACCTTGTTTCTTCAGGTTATATTACATGATATTTGGGGAGAGCTTGAGCATGCTGTTAAGCACTGAACTGAATATATGTCCAATTTTATTACCTGTACACATCAGTTTTCCACCTCGTCAGCAGCCTGATCAGAAAATAGTATGTTAGAAATAATCCTGGCCCTGGCTGGTGTGGCTGAGTGGTTGGAGCATCATCCCATTAACCAAAGGCTTGTGGGTTTGGTTCCCGTTCAGGGCATATACCTGGGTTGCAGGTTCATCCCTTCTAGGCTTGGGGGCATGCGACTTCTGGTACAGATGCTACTATCCCTTGTCCCCATGTGGATCCCCTGTCTGGGTGCATAGGAAGGCAACCAGCTGATGCATTTTTGGCATCTATGTTTCTCTCTCTTCCTCTCTCCCTAAAAAAGCAAATAAAAATGTCCTTGGGATGAAAAAAAAAAAAAAAAAGAAAAATAATTTTTGTAGTTTTTTATTAAATATTCTAATTTTATATCAGCTTTTTCATAATGACATTAAACTTTAGGCTCATAAGCTATGTATGTGGTCAATAAAAGCTCCAGCTCTTTTTCAAGTAAACTGTCAGATTTCTAGGCCTTGTGTTACTGATTTTAATTTTTTTTAAGTATGAAGGAAAAAATATATATATATATATATACGCATATGCATACGTATATTCGTACACACATCTGTTATCTATATTATAGACCTATTGAATTTCTTTTTGTTAGCGTCAGCTCGTCCTTTCAGCAGTTGAGATCTTTTTTTGCATCTTGAATCCAGAGCAGCATTATTCCCTCCTTTTTTGTTGTTGTTGTCTGTTTTTTCTTCCAAGTTGTTATTAGTCTCCTTTTTGGGTAAAGCTGTTGTACTCCTGGGGTGTCATCTAACCTGTATTTCTTCAGCCCTCCCCCCAGGGCTATCTCCCATGTCAGTAGGTATAACCTAAATTCTCACCTAGTTTCCACATTTCTAATTGCACCAGGACGTTTCTGCTCGGGTGCCTCATAGTCACCTCTAATTCAGCGTGTTTGTCTATTCCCCACAGTTTTCCTGTGTCTGTCAGCGGCCCCACTGTTCTAATCTAACCTCCCAAAAGGTTTTCTTGCTTCCATTTCTGCTGCTTGCAATTCATTTCCAGGCTGCAGCCAAAGTTATTGTTTAAAATGTAAATCAGATCATGTCACCAACTTGCTTAATTTCCTCCAGGGGCTTCCCATCTCCCTGTGCATGGCCCACAAGGCTCTATTTCATCTGTACCTACATACTTCTCGGGCCTCATCCTCCTGTCGGTCTGTCACTCTTCTTCAGCCACATAGGCCTTTCTGTATCTTGAATCCACCAAACTTGTTCCCACGTGCTTACCTTTTCCCTCGTTAGAACATTCACTTCAAAAACCTTTGCAAGTCTTGACTTCTTGTTGCTCAAGCCTCAGCTCAAATGTTACCCACTCGGAAAGGTCTTCCCCGACCATCTTATAAAAACAAACAGCCCCCGACAGGCAGCCATGCTTTATAACTGCCCTATTATTCAGGTCACTACCAGAGAGCTTGTTTATTTGTTGGTTGTTCATGCCCAGTAGACTGCAGGTTCCATAAGAGCTGGAACTTGTCTGTCTTTTCATCACCAAATTCTTAGAGCCTAGAATGGTACCTGGTGTTTGGGAGAAGCCTAATAAGATTTGTCGAATGGATGCATAATGGCGTCTAACAGACAATGTATCTTCACTCTACCTGCAAACTATCACATCAGTTCCTCCTTTGAAATGCCCTCTACATTTGCTTTTATCCTGTCTTACACTTCTATAGCACCTGAACCTTAGCCTTCATCTCTGTGCCTGGATTATTGCAAATATTTTCTCTCATTCTGTAGGTTGCATTTTCACTCTGCTTATTTCCTTTGCTGCTCAGAAGCTTTTAAGTTCGATGTAGACCTATGTATCTATTTTTTCTTTGGCATTATGTTTTGAAGACTATTCTATATCAAAACATACAAATCTGTCTAACTCAAACAGTTCATTTTATTCCATTAATGTATGTTCCATAATTTAATTAATCATTTTCCTATTGTTGCATTTTTTGGGTTTTAAATATTTTTTAAAAATTTGCCCTGACCAGTGTAGCTCAGTTGATTGGGTGTCTTCCCACAAAGAAAAAGTTCTCAGGTTTGATTCTCACTCAGGGCACATGCCTGGGTTGTAGGTTCAGTCCCTGGTCAGGGTACATGTAAAAGGCAATCAATTGATGTTTTTCTCTCACATTGATGTTTCTTTCCCTTTCTCCCTTCTTTCCCCTCTTTCGAAAAATAAATATTGTAAAATTTTTGTTATTTTATGTAATGCTTCAATTATTAAATGTATACCTACATCATTTAGCCCATATATGAATATATCTGTAGGTTATATTCTCACCCATTTCACTGGAATTGAGTCAAAAGGTATATGCATTTCTAATTTTGATGGATATTAGTAAATTGCCCTCCATTAAAGGTTTTACTACTTTACACTCCCACCACCAATGTTGTAATTGGTCTTTAAATTTTGTGGTGTCATCGTTTCACATTTGAGCACCTTCTTTCTGTGACTCGCTTGTTATTTCTTTTTTTAAATTTATACTTTATTTATTTATTTATTTTTAAAGATTTTGTTTATTATTTTGAGAGAGAGGGGTAGGGAGAGAGAGAGGCAGGGAGGGAGAGAGACATCATGTATGGTTGCCTTCCACCTGCCTCCACCACAGATCTAGCTGGAGACATGGCCAGCAACCTGGTTATGAGCCCTGGCTGGGGAATAGAACCAGTATACTTTTTTTTTTTTAAAGACTTTATTCATTATTTTTAGAGAGAAGGGCAGAGAGGGAGGAAGAAAGGGAGGGATACATCAATGTATGGTTGTCTTTCACCTGCCTCTAGCTACCCATCTGGCTGGAGACCTGGCTTGCAACCTGTTTATGTGCCCTGACTGGGAATCGAACCAGTGACCTTTGGGTTCCCAGGCCAGCGCCAATCTACTGACCCATCAGCCAGGGCTGACTCACTTGTTATTAACCCAAAGACACATGGGCATGTCCTGTGTGTATACACAGCATTTGTCACCATGAATTTACCTAACTGGTATTCAGCAAATATTTGTTAAATCTTACTTCATGATGTGTTTGGCTGTGACGACTGTCATGTGAGAGTTGTCCCCTTCACATGTTCCCAGGAGAGGAGGTGACCTGTATGGGACATTCTTAGGAGAAATGTTACCCATTGTTATTTCTCTTCAAAGATTCGGTGTTATCATTATCCCAGGAAGGTCATTTCATCCGTGGGGGCTATTATCAGATTTAGTTAGTTTAAATATTTCAGAATAAGGATTACAGGTGACATGAAATTTATGCCCAGTACCCTTCATATTCTGAATCTTTGTGTATAACACAGTTTCTACCATTTCTATAAATTATCTAAACAGAAGTACTCTAATCCATGAGTTTTTTGCAACTTCTTATTGTGAAAAATTTCAAAATATATACAAAGTTGGAATAATATATCCATATGCTGACCACTGAAATTTAACATTTATTCATGTTTGTTTTGCTATCCACATACAAGTTTTTATTTATGACATGCAAATACAAGGTCTGTCTTGAAGGTATCCAGCCATGTAATATGAAAAATGGAGGCATTTATTGAAGAAGAAGATACAAGTTACAAGAAACATTGTACGTAGGACAGTGACGTCTCAGCCCCCCTCACAGGTCTCCCAATTGCCATCAGCTACCCTGCTGTATTTTCCTGTATCTCATTGACAGTCTGAAATTTCTTCCCTTTCAAAGGTGATTTTAGTTTTGGGAAAAGCCAGAAGTCGCAGGGTACCAAATCTGGGCTGTATGGGGGCTGAGTCACCTGGGTAATTTGATGTTTTGCCAAAAAGCTCTGCACGAGATGTGATGCATGAGCGGGTATGTGATGAAGCTGCCAGTCACCAGTTGCTCATAGCTATGGCCTTCGGAATCATGCAAGTAGTGTCCACTGAGGAATTTCCAAGCTTAACACAAAATTTGATACAGATTCATTGCTGTACTCGCTCAGTCATTTTGAATGCAAGAGCTACACAGCACACATGTTCACTCAAAGGTGTCTACTACCCCCACTGACTAGTACAGTGAACTGGTGATTGTTCACACATGCGCATTCCAGTCCACTTTCATTGGCTGCCAGGTTACATGGATGTTGTGCAAACTATTCTCATTATATTAACAATGGCTGGACTTCTTCCAGGCAGACCTCCTATATGCATTTGTTGAATAATTTGCAAGTAAGTCTCTGATATTCCATTGAGTAGCAAATAAAGCTGAAAATTAGTTTTGTAACTATCACCTTCTATACACAAATCAAGCTTAAATGTTTCAGAATTTTTTTTTACTTTATTTCTTTTTTTTTTAAATTTTATTGGTGTTGTATTATATCCATCCCCTTATTGCTCCCCTCTGTCCCCCTCCCCATCCACCCACCCACTCCCCCCAAAGTCAATCCTACCTGTTGTCCATGTCCATGGTTCCTTTATACTAGGTTCTTGTCTCAACTGCTCCCCTTCCTTGCCTCTTCCTCCCAATTTTTTTTTTTTTTTTTACAAATTATATTTCTTTCTCCAAAAGGATAAAAAGCTGTTTGATGGCATCTTTCCCACAAATGCCAAAAGACTTGTGTCCGTGGCAGAACAAGGTTTAAGTGGGGGGAAAGCAGCTGGCCCCAGAATTTCTCTTAGTAAGGGAAATATCTAAATGTCCTTGTTTAGGAAAATATCTTGATGGGTCATTTGGGATGAAAGGGGAGACTCTATACAGTTTCACAACAATGTAAGTGTACTAAATGCCTGTGAATTGTGTACTTTAAAATGCTTAATTTTATGTTATGTGAGTTTCACATCAATTAAAAAAAAGGTGAGACCCTATGGGATTGGGCTAGCAGTAGAAGAGGAAGTGAAAGCACTCTGTAAAAAAAGAACATGAATTTAGGAGCTGAGAAGCACAGGGAAAAAGGCAGTGAATGCTAAGCTCGTGATGGGAGTCTGGAGCTTGTGAGAAAAAAGTGGCTGAAAGGCATTATAAGAACAGAAATGCCTAATATTAGGTTTTAATTTGCCTGCTTTCATTTCATGAAACAAATAAGTCAGCTATACACAAAATGCCTTGTGTGAGCAGGAGTGTGTGTGTGTGTGTATGTGTGTGTGTGTGTAAACCCTTCACTGGAGCCACACAGGGCATAACAAGAGTAGCATACATGCAAGATGGAGACCCAAAAGAATGTAAGCCAATGATTCTTTTCCAGGGCCCTTAGGAACATCAGAAGTGTGAGACTATCTTTATGAGGATGGGATTGAATCAGTTTAGCCTGACTCTCAAAGTGCAGGCAACTGTAATTGGCATCTCAATGGTAGTAGACTGAAGAGTTCTGATTAGTCATTATTTGTACTTGTAGGGAAACACTTCTCTTTTGACAACAAAAAAACAAGCCTTCAAAGAAGTGGATCTCAAATGTTGGGGATAGCGCTACACTTCCTAACACGTCCCTTTGGAGTCATTGTCCTAGGTTCCCTAGAACCAATCCTAGTAATTTAGAAACTGGGCTCCCAGAATGTGCCTTGTGTCAACATGAGGTATCTTGCGTTTGGGATTACAACTCCTTGACCCCACTTCTAGTTGGATAGTGATAGTAGGAATCGGAGGGGGGGAAAAAAAACATCAGTCAGAGTGAGATTGGGTGAATAGGGAGGATAGGGCATGAGGGTCATGCTGTTTTTGGTCAAAAACTGCTGAGCACTCAGCATGAAATGGGCAAATGCATTGAAAGAGTGTTCCAAAAAAATTCACTGAAGCTGAACTTAGCCTCTCACAATAGTGCCAGTTGGTACACTGATATAGATATGTTCCTAGAATACTCACCTAGTGGAAGAAGCCTGTACTACACAGGACCTGCCCTTTAGAAGATAATTCTGTGGGGGGGGTTTTAACCCACCTCATACACACTATTTGTTTTTTAGTTGGTAAACCACTCCTGGGGATTATAATGTAGTAGAAGCAACCTTTGTGCAGTAGCTAGGATTATAATATCTTGAAGGACATGGTTCAGCCATCATGTGTGCCATGTGCATACCAGACCATCAGTGAGCTCTTGTTGAAAGAATTACATAGCTTGATGAGCAATAGGAACATTAAAAGCTCTCCTGGAGAATTTCAATTCCCTGCCTACTGGGTCAGTGGGGATAATTTTGTGGAGGCAGTAATAGATGAATAGCAGGGTACCAAAGAAGTGAGAGTGGGGGGGGGAAGCATTCCCATCTTAAAAGATAGTAACAAATGCATAAGAAATTGTTGTATGTTTGAAAACTTTGCCAGGAGCAAAGATTTGATGGCAGTTTGAGAAATAAAACTGATGGGTAGGATCCTGGTGGTTGAGGAAGCCAGGCTGAGTTTGGAATTTACATTGAACAAAAGGTCAGGTCTTGGTTGAAGGGCTTTGAGACAGACTTAGAGAGAAACATCCGTTGCCTCTCTGTACTATTACCATCATCATCTTCCAAAAGCTATATGAAAAGAACTTCCAGCATTCAAAGACTAGTCATCTAAAAACCCACACTTAATTTGTTCTAAAATTTTAACTCCAGGGATCATGAGGACATTTTTCTGGAGTTTCGGGAAATCCTTCATGCCCTCAGATTCTGTTGAGAATAAGAGGTCTTACTCTGGCATCTTAAGGTACTCCCCATGAGTCCCTGCCTCCACACTTTTGCACAGTCATTCTGTGTTCTGTTTCTTCCTCCAAGTCCTCCCTGTTGCTCCTTCCGCTTGAAGGACTTCTAAGACTGATGTTCCATAAACTTCAGGACACCCATCCTCGACATCTTGATGCTGTTGTACATTTGCTTTCTTTACAAAATATACAAATTCATGTATATTGATAAGGTCTATCCAGAAAGTACCTAGCCATGTAATAAGAAAATTAGACATTGATTGAAGAACATACTAGATACAATAACATTGTACCTAGGACAATGATGCCTCAGCCCCCTTCAAAGCAGGCACCTTGGGACCTCACCCAGTTCTCCCAGCATCTCTTTCACTGTTCAAAACACTGCAAAACCCTTTGTTAGAATCACCATCAGTTGCCCCATTGTATTTTCTTGAATCTCATTGATGGTCTGAAATCTCTTCTTTTTCAAAGCTGATTCTAGTTTTGGAAAAAGGCGGAAGTTGCAAGGTACCAAATCTGGGCTTTATGGGGGCTGAGTCACCTGGATGATTTAATGTTCTGCCAAAAACTCTGCACAAGTCCTGATGCATGAGCGGGTGTGTTGTTGTGATGAAGCTGTCAATCACAGCTGCCAATAGTTGTGGCCTTCTGAATCATCCAAATAGTGTTAGCTGAGGAATGTTCAAGCTTAATGCAAAATTTGATGCAGATTCATTGCTCTACTCAGTTATTTTGAATGTGAGAGCCAAACAGTACACATGCTCACTCAAGGGTGTCTACAGCCCCTAGTGACTAGTACAGTGAAGTCGTCATTGTTCATGCATGCACATTCCAGTCCATTCTCCTTGGCTGCCAGGTTACATAGTGTTTTGCAAACCGTTCTCATTATCTAAACTAGGGCTGGATTTGTTCTAGACAGACCTCATATATTTAAACCACAGCTTTTAGGAAAGATCCTACATCTACCAGCCCCTTTATACCCTCTGTCCAAGACCTGCCTCCCATCCCCCACCCCACCACACTCAACTTTACAGTACAGTGCAGGGAGTGTTTTAAGGGCTTGCTGTGAACCACAAAGGACTTCTTTAGAGTTGAAGTCCTGTGGGATCCAAGGAGTGTGGGTTTTCACCTCTCTGGCTCCAGCTTCTTTTCACTGGCATGTATAGTGCTTCTAGAACAGTCCCCACCAAGAGAGAATTACTTTGTATACCCTCTTCCTCCTCACTGGCTCCATGTGTCTGGGCCTGCTAGTGATGATTAGAATACAGGCTCTTAACATGGTCATGCTGTTAATAACGTGGGTTTGGGTGCCAAAAAGGACAATTTTATCCAGGCTTACTTTCTAGTTAACTCACTTTTCCCCTTCTCCGTGTACTTTCATACTTCCAACTAGCCCACCCCACATACATACCTAATC
The DNA here is from genome assembly GCA_004026585.1 of Noctilio leporinus. Taxonomy (NCBI): domain Eukaryota; kingdom Metazoa; phylum Chordata; class Mammalia; order Chiroptera; family Noctilionidae; genus Noctilio; species Noctilio leporinus. Next base: position 482,228 of record PVIW01000181.1, on the reverse strand, counting down.
CCTCCAGGTGTTAGTTTAGTGACCTCTAGAGCCTGTTAGACACGTCACCTGCTGTGGGAACAGGCCTGGCTGGGCAGAGGCATACTTTTATCTCCAGGTGCCAGCCTGGTAAAAATCTTAGCATCTAAAGATTTGCAACTGGCTCTCTTCCTTGGAAGTTGTGCCCTCCAAAAATACATCTTAGGCTGCCTGTCCCTGCATGCATTGGTGCTGACTGTCACCAACTGCCAAGCCTTAGCCAGAGTTCAGAATCCCACCTCCTGGATGCAAATCAAAACAGACCTCAGAATCAAGTCTGGGAAGCAGGTCGGAGTGATTTGATTTGCATAGAAGAGCTTTTGTCAGTTGAGTGAAGCTAGCCAAATTTCCTGCACTCCCCAACCCTCCGGAAATAAGCCTAACAGGGCCTGGGGGCCTGGGCCCAACAGGGTGGGCGTGATTTGAATGTTCACTGCCACAGCTGCTGCGCCAGGGCCAGTCACTGCCATAGCTTCACTCCATTTACTGCCTCAGAATCCCCGTGCGTGTTAGTGGTTAATACAGCAGCCAGGAGACGCCAGACAGCTCTCGGCACCTGGTTCAAATTTAAGGCTCATTTACACATGATGTCACACACGCATTGTCAGCGTGAGGGAGGTCAGGATGGTTCATTTTGGGAAGGTTCACATTGTTGGGTCTTTACAACACTCACTGCTATTAATGCCTTAACCATCTGACTTGGATTTCAGTTTTCTGGCATGAGGTAATCCCAGGCACTAGATTTATATGCTGAATGGGAAGCCAGCAGTGGTGGCTAATCATGCTGGTTTGCAGATCTGCACCTCTGGAGCCTTGGGATGGAATTAGAGGGCCACATGGCATGTAGCAAATCATGGAGGTTTGGAGCAGAGGGGAATTAGCCAGACCTGGAAGTGGGCCGTGGAGGAGGTGGTGCCTCATGCCTGAGTCTTGATTGAATAACAGAAACCAAAGTAAGTGGGATGAGGGTTTAAACCCAAGGCCAGAGGGTTACTCTCATTAGGCCAGTGTTTTGGGTTGTTACTTGACCCATCCTTTTGCTCATCACCCACAGACATTTCAAACCCACCTTCCCGGGCCAAATTCAAATCTCTCATGTTGCTTGAACCCTTCCTGATCACCCAGCCCATGATAATTTCTCTCCTGAGTCCCTGTGTACTTAGTAAGACAACAAACAATGATTGAGTGCTTAATTTGTACTACTAGCTCATCTCCCCCTCACAGCAATCCTCTGTGGAAGGCACTGTTATTTCCATTGTCCAGATGATGACTTAGCTTCAGAAAGATTAAATAATGTCCAATGTCAGACCTGGTAAGAGTGAGGATGGAGGACTGAATACAAAGCCTGCGTCTGAACCACGAGCCGCCACTTAGTGCTGCGTTGGCTGCCGTGCTTACAAGAGACAGTCTGTGCCTGCGGAAATGCCTCCGAGGAGTACGCCATGCTCCTGTCTAAAGCCTCACATGTCTAGTGTCTCGCTTGCCCAGCCACAAGTAATTGCAGGGCAGGGACCGTCACTTCTGCTGCTCCGGACTCCCTGACCTCCTAGCACAGTGTCCCCCAGCCTATGCTCAGGTGACGGATGGGTACCAGCGCTCTCTAGCCTCACCTATGCTCTTCTCGTCCCTAAAACCTATTAAAATGTTGAGACTTTTTGGATAACCACTCCCATCACTTGCGGTTGTCCTCTGACACGTGGCTAGAACAATAAAGCTGGTCTGCCTATTCCATCTCCGGGAAGTCTCCTTGCGTGGCAGGATGTTCAGAGAATGGAGTCCTGCTGACTGTCTTGATTTTGTTTTTGAATCTGGGCCAAGGCCTGTTGCCATGGTGCCTCCCCACCCCCCGCCAATGGACATTTTGTTCATTCTGTGGGTCTGTTTCAGTCACGCAAACATATAGTATTTAAATAGGAGCCTCAGCTTTGATGGGAGCACCCTGAAGGGCCACCTGGCCTGGGCCTGAAGTCGAGGAATGAGTTCTGTCTGGGAGGAGATGAGTCAGCCCATGAGAAGAAGTGTGAAGGTACCCCAGGCAGTGAGGGCAGGGACAAAGTCCTGAAGGCTCAGTCACGTGCCCCTGAGAGCTCGGCTGGACTCAGCCACCGGACAGGACTCCACAGGCAGGGTGGCAACCCAGGTTGTACCCCAACCTGCTTTGCTGTCCACGGGAGCAATGAGGATGACACTTCTGACCCCAATCCTAGGGAAGACATCTCCGGAGACTCTTCTTAGGAACCATCTCCTCAGATTGACCCTACAGACACAGTTGTTTCCGTAGTGTTTGCTCACACTTGAACGTACCCAGAATAATTAAAAAAACAGGGCACGTGGATGCCCCTCTCATAGGTCCATTGCTTCAGAGCAGAATCTTGTGTTCCGTTTGCCAGCCATACTGAGTATTTTGTGCTTGCCCCTCCACCCCGCTCTGACCCTCAGAGGCTGCCCCAGTGGCCTCCTCAGTGGGTTCCCTTGTCCCTGGCTCCCTACTGGCTTCAGCCAGAGAGAGAGGAGAGGAAACTGATGTCAGGGCATTTACTCGCCCCACTCCCTCCTGCCAGGCTCCATGGGCTGCACCCTCCTACCCAAGGTCCACTCCTATCGGGTGGCCCTCCCCATGTAGCCATCCTCGCTGAAGCCTGGGTTCTGGCCATCTCCTTTTTCCATTGCCCCTTCAGTCACAGGGTGCTAACAGCCCCGCCCGCACCGCTGCTAATGGGCTAAATTGTGTCTCCCCCAAAGTTCGGATGTTGAAGTCCTAACCCCCAACACCTCAGAATGTAACCCTTTGGATACAGGGCCTTTAAAAGGTGATTAAGATAAAATGGGGCATTTGAGTGGGCCCTGATTCAGACTGATTGGTATCCCTACAAAAGAAGGAGGGTAGCATATACAACAAGACACCAGGGAGGTACACAGATAGAGGAAGGACTACATGAGAACACAGTGAGAAGATGGCCATCTGCAAACCAAGGAGTGAGACCTCAGAAGAAACCAATTTGTTAGCAGCACCTTGATCTTGGACGTGCAACCTCCAGAGCGGTGAGCAAATTAGCTCCTGTGGTTTCAGCCACCTGCCTATGGTATTTTGCTAGGACAGCTCTAGCAAACTAACACACTAACCCTGAGGGCCCTTCCCGTGCCCTGGAGAGGCCCTTACACCTGGCTAATTCCATTGCGTACGTCTCCTTACTAAAAACATTTCCTTTTGTCACCTATTTCTTGCTGGGACCCAGACTGATAGGTGGGTTTGGACTTGAACAGGAGGGCTTAGTGACAGAGGCAGGGAAGTTTATCATTGGAGGCGGCTCCCTTACACGTGGCCCCATCTCCCACCCTGCGAACCCTCCCGAGTACTCCAGTGCTGTCCCAAGCACTCGCCTCTCTTTAGGAGTTGAGTGACTTTGGGTTAGTCATTCCCTGGGGGCTTCAACTTTCCTACCTGTAAAGCACAGAAAACAAAAGCGACCTCTTTGAGGGTATTTTGAGGTGAATATGAGATGCAAATGTGAATTAACTGAGAGAACCCTGCAAAGAAAGTGCTCTTGTGAGCATGTCCATAAGCACTGTCGTTGGCAAACACGCGCAAAGCATTGGAATCTTAGAGGGCAAGAGAACAGTGGCTTTTGCTATGAAAGTGCCCCAGGCAGGGGGTGCTCTGCTATGTGCTCCGAAGCTTTCTGTCAGTTCTTCATTAAAAAGAAAGAAAGCTAAGGTGCCGGCCTGCAAACCCAAAGGTCGCAGGTTCGATTCCCCAGCCAGGGCACATAACCAGGTTGCAAACCAGGTCTCCAGCCAGGTCTGTGGTTGGAGGCAGGTGAAAAGCAACCATACATTGATGTTTCTCTCCCTCTCTGCCTCTCTCCCTTCCCCTCTTTCTAATAAATAAATAAATAAATAAATAAAATAAAATGTATTGATTCAAAAAAAGAAAGAAAGCAACTTTTCTTTCACGCAGAATTAGGTCCCACGTGGACAAGCAGGTGCATAGGCACATCATCTTGATTCCCTCCTCACCCACCTTTTTTTTTTTTTTCCCTGGAGAGTAAGGTCCAAGAAACCACCTGGAGGCCAGAGCGGCTCAGGCACCTAAAGCAGTAGACAGTGTCGAGCAGGAACAGCTGGTGTCTTCAGGCCCCATTTTCTATGCCAACAGATGAGGCTTCTCCGCCATGTTATCTCCATCTGCAAGAGCTGAAACAGAGTTTACCGCACTCACGGCAGCCGAGATGGATATCCTGACATTACACGTGGGGACACTGCTAGCACTGGGCAGGTCTCAGCCCCCCAGATTGCAACTGTGAGGGGACAGACAGCTCTGGAGTGAGACAGCCTGGAAAGGGAAGGGGCCCACGTGGTTTCTTGCATGCTTGTCACCCTCTCTGCAAGCTGAACTCTACCGCCCCTTCCCAGCATGAGGCCAGAGACCCAGTCTTCCCCTCGTTGGACCTCTGCTCCCACAGAGTAGGGCTGACCGCTGGAAGAATGCTACCTCCAGGAGGTGGGAGCCCCTTCTTGTTAGTGAACTATTACTTCTCTTCAATTCCCATCAGCTGTGGCTGCCACTAGGCATTCTTGTGGGTATGAAAAGCACATTGAGGAATGAAATGGCCTCGTGAGTTAGCCAGGTGAAAAGAGAATAAAAAGCTCAATATGTAGAGATTTAGAAGGTGTGTCACCCCCACTCTTATTTTTAAAACTATAGCCACACTACAAGTCGACTACCTTTTTTTGGGACCCATCAGAAAGCTGAGGTCACAGGGCAATCAACTAGCCTGAAATCTAAGAGTGAACGGGGCCAGTGGAGAAGCATGGACCTAGGCCTCCCTTCACTGGGTGCAGGTGCAGCCATTAAGACTCACCAGGAATAGGTGACTTAATGGAGAATGAGGGGTGGGCTGGGGAGGGAGTGTGGAGCTCCAGGGAGTATATATCATATACACCGAGGGAGTGCGCATTTCACCGCAGGCTATTCAACGAGGAAAGCATTAGGCCATTGCTGAGAAGACTGGCCAAAGTCCTGAGAGAATCCCTCCATAGGGCATGTCTGGAAGAGAAAACTAGCCACTGCCCAGGGGCATGAAATCTGATTTGAACCCTCCTCCATCTCCCTTCTGAAACAGAAGCCCCAGTCTCCAGGCGGAAAGGGGAAACACTTCCTTGGGACACCGGCAAAAACAAGGGAAGGAAATGGTAAACACCAAAAACCCTCTGCCCTAACTTAGGGACAGCAATGCAGGAGAAGAATCCTAAATCTTTAATGCCAGATGGTGTGCTCTGCAAGAGATATCGAAGGAGTTCTAGCAGGAGGGACGGATACTCCCCAGAGACAGGTATTTTGAGCAAGGATATGAAGGGCACTGGGAGTCGAATACATGAAGGTAAAGTACAATACATTTAAAATGTTTTAATTGTTCTAAAAGATAATGACTGTCAAGTAAAAACATAGAAGCAATGTATTATGTGTGCATAAAATGTATATGCCAAATGTACAAAACTGTACAAATGTTGGGAGAGAGTAGTTGGCAGTATAAAGTATGTAGACTAACTGGGGTCTCAGTGTTGAAACTCTCATCCCCGAGAACTAGCCATAGCAGCCAGAGCAGGTGTTGCGACTGGAAGAACCCTCAAAGGCCAACCTGGCTCTAAATCCAACCCCCAACCCCCACCTTACCCCCCTCTTACCCACACCCCTCCTGCTGATTTGCCCAGGTGCCTTGAAATTCCTGCATTAGAAGTAAGAGAAATGCTTCCAGAGCCTTAGGGGATTAAAAACATATGCAGTTTGCCTTGGAGCCCTGGCTGGTGGATTGGCACCAGCCTGCGAACCCAAAGGTCTCTGGTTCAATTCCCAGCCAGGGCACATAACCAGGTTGCAAGCCAGGTCTCCAGCCAGGTTCTTAGCTGGAGGCAGGTGGAAGGCAACCACGCATTGATGTTTCTCTCCCTCTCTGCCTCCCTCCTTTCCCATCCCTCTCAAAATAATTAATAAAATATTTTAAAAGTATTTATATGTAGTTTACCTTGGAAAGACCAGTGTAATAATTTGCAATCATCACACCACTTAAAAATGAAGGCCATGGAACTGACCAAGTTTTATTTGAGTCAGATGAGTGAGCGTGGGAATGTGTGGACAGATAAGAGAGAGGAGTTCTGTTAGGAACATGGGTGTCGGAGGGGAAATGGCTGACTCTGGAACTGAGTGCCCCAGAGTGGTGGAAAATGAAAACACCCAGCCACCCGGTGCAGAGGGGCAGTGGGAGCGAGTACCCCATGCCACCTTTGTGTTCATCACGTTTGATTGACCCAGACAGCTGGAGCAGATGGGACCCCTCAGAGCCACCGGGTGTGACCAGGTTGCAAGAACTATCTAGGGGGTGTGTTGGAGGAACCCGCATTTACCACACCTATTGATTTGTATTCCCATAGCCCTTGCAACTATGAGCCTCTTAGAATCAAAAACTTTAAAGATCAATAGTTTCAGAAAGAAGTTTCCAGTGAGGGAAATAAAGAAAACATTCTGAGAAGGGGGTGGAAAACACCAACGAAACTTCTTGATGTCTTCCACAGGCTGCTTTAGAAAGAAAAGAATGATGCAATTCAATAAAAGGCGGTGATCCTTGGTTGACCCAGGATATTTCACAGACCCAAAGCCAGCGGGACACAGGCAGCTCAGGCAGCCACATGCGGGCCTCAGTTTTGATTTTTAAGGTGCAGCCATTTTTCTGTAAATTAATATTTAATTTTCAACCAAGTCTAGCACCTCATTAAGGAGGGGCCTGTTCTTTGCCAAAGTCTTCAAGGGAACCTGCTAGGGTTGAGTGTAGGTGTCAGCAAACATTGCCCAGTGTGCTCTAATAGGGAAATATTTATTCTGTAACACTCCTCCCTGACCAAAAAATACAATTATGTGACATGTTTTATATGACCAAGGGGATTTGGACTGATTTCATATCCATAATGTACCCCGATATTGAGAAACACTGTTTTAAAAGGGCTTTCTCCTTGGCCCAGAGAGGGTGCTGCTCCCTGGAAGAAGGGACTTCCTGAGAGTTTCTCTTTAGCCTCAGAATGGCCTGGGATCTTGAATCCTGGAAGGTCTCTGAAGGAGGCCAATGGGTATGTGAAATAATTATTAGTTACTGCAAGTTCATTTCATAATGCCCATAAAAATGCACATATTCCATTTCTGAAGCTGCTACACTTTTACTAAAACTTTTTTTTTTCTCCAAACAAGAAAGACTTTCCACAAAGTCATTTTCTGCTTTTGGAAGGATAACATTTAAAACAAGGTACAAAGGAACTTTGCCAGAATAATTACTATTTAAAGCAAAGAGCTCCAAAATTTTACTTGGAGCTGAAGCTGCTGGCACTGCCCTGCTGGGTGGACACGCACCATGCCTGTGCAGTGCCCATGGGAAAGCGGGCCACCCTGCTAGGCACCGCTGCAGCATTAATATAAACCACATGTTCTACCAGGTGAGCTGTGATTATCTGCTAAGTGAAGGCTCTGTCAGCGGCAGCCAGGAGTCTGGCAGTAGCATGCTGAACCAATAGCCACCAAGGGGTCCTCACCTTTTGCTTCTTCCCCTTTTGTGTGTTAGAATATGTTCCTGTGGGCACCTGTGTGGCATGGGTGCCCGGACTCAGTGACCTGAGCCCAAGGTGAGTTTATGCTCAGGGGAATCATCTCTGAATGAGGGTTACAGAGGTGTCTTATGGCCAAAGGCAGAACTCGAACTGATGTTCAAGAGACCAGCCAAAGAGCCTATGCATGAATCAGAATCCTGCTGGGAGGGGCTATCATGTGTCACTAAAACAAGAACTGTTTTTAGAAGATCATTGTTGTTATACAATAATGATGCTAGGAAACTGGATAGAGGAAGACGAACTATACTAGTGCAGATCAAATTCATCATCTGCTATATTGATACAAGCACAATAAGAAATACATGCACTGACTCGTGGTTCATTCGGCATAATATTTGGTTTGAGGGGTGACTGGTAGAGGGTGTGGATATTAGCTGCAAAGTCAGCTTCATTGGGTTAGGAAATCCCACCCCTGCCCATCCTGTTCTCTCTCTCTCACCCTCACTTGAGGATAATGTTTATTGATTTTAGAGAGGGGGTGGGGGGAGAAAGAAACATCAATTGGTTGCCTCCCATATGCACCCTGACAGGAATTAAACCCTCAACCTAGGTATGTGCCCTGATTGGGGATCAGACAGACAGGCAACCTTTCATTGTACAGGATGATGCTCCAACCAACTAAGCCACCTAGCCAGGGCCATCCTGTTTTTTTTCTTAAGAATGTATAATGATTCCTTAATCCATCCAGCTCTAAACGAATGATCTGCTAGTTGTCACTGTGTAAAAAGTAATACTTGGAAAAAATTCTTTTACCCAGTAATATTTTCTTTTACATACCTCAATTTACCTTGATCTCCAAGGCAGAAAGGAAAAGTTATTCTATGATTTTGGAATTTGGAACCAACTCTCCATGTTTATCTTCTTTGTACCTTGCACAATTTTATAACTTTTTATTACATGTTCTTTTATCCCTCATCTTTCCAGGAAAAAGAGACTTTTTTTTTTTTAAATTTTGGCTGTGTAATTCCATTTTCTTGACCATATTATTGCATTTCTCTGGATCTTCTCCAGCTCCATTTTGCCTTCCCAGCAAAGAGATGTTTTTAAAAACCAGTGATTTGGGGGAATAACGTCAATATGGTTTATTATTTTTCCTGCTTCATTAAATACCAGTTTGCTGTACTAACAGCTGTTAGTAAAGCCAAAAGTTAGTTAAGTAAGTAAATAGTGTAGTTTAAAAATAGAAGTGTTGACACAGGCATAGTGTACTAATTTGCTAATCCTTTGGGACACACACGTAACTAATTTTGTACATACCCACATAACTTCAGAATATCCAAGGTGGTGATAGAATTACGTAGCCATCCAGAGCTGCCAGTCATCAATAAATTGGCAAATTATAAGTGTACTGATACATTTATACACTCCATGAGACTGTTAAGAGTGTGCAAGTTAATTATAGGTTTCCACAATTAAACAGCTGGGGAAAGTTTCCAAACATCATCTAGACCAGCCCCATAGTCCTAAAATTTGGCAACACCTGAAATATCCAAATCAAACTATTTTCTTTCCTGTAAACTCAACGATCTTTTATTAGGCTTTGACCGTGGCCAGCAGTGTGTCAAGCACCAGAGTCAGAAAGATCACTGGGACCTGGTTCTGGCTACAGATGTAGGCTGACCCCTGGGATTGCTGAGCCATTGGGTTACTGAGAGGATTAACTGGGTTGACATCTGGAAACTGCTTACAAGATGGCCAGGCTCATGGCGAGCTCTGCAGAAGTTTGTTATTCTTTCAAAGGTTTAACATTTTAACTTTTTTATGTTTTCATAATCTGAAGGAAGTGGCCTATTTCAAAATACCTAATGAGAGGTGCTCTACTAGAAGTATGAACAGAGTGCAGTGGGGGCGCAGAGAAAGGAGGGAGTGGCCACGCCGGGGAGAGTTGGGACGGGAATCGGGAAGAAGCTCATCCAAGCCTTGGAAGATGGAGAAGGTCGGGGAGAGCTTCCCGGCTAGGGGAACGGCCAGTACTAACTAGACCCATTCATGTTGCGGTTTGAAGCAGTTTCCTCTTGTTCAGGACTTTGGAGAGATAGAGAACACTGATAAGAGACACCCTGACAATAACTTGTCTTCTTGGATGGGTGGTAAATCATCCCTAACATCACCTCCCTTCCAGACTGTGATCTGCCCTGTTTTCCTTCTCTTTCCTTGGGGGATTTATTTGCATATTTCTCTCTCTCTCTCTCTCTCTCTCTCTCTCTCTCTCTCTCTCTCTCTCTCTCTCTCAGAGACAGCTAGGAAGAGCTTTGGCAAAATTACAAAGTAAGCTCCATGTGCCTTTGCCTGACACCTTCCCAGCATTAAGCCTTCCCCATCATCTGTTCCCTTCCCCACCTTTCAGAGAAGGGACCACCCTGGACTTCCCATACACTGTCGACACTCTAAAGTCAAGCTTTCTGAAATAATGTGTTAATGCAGAAGTTCCTAGACCAGTAAAATTTCCAAAATTTGGCAACCTCTGACAAAGTGCTAACTTTTAATCTTGCTATATGAGAATGTTGAAAAGAAAACAAATTCCCACCTAATATCACCAGTACTTCCTAAAAGCATATTTTTAATGAGAAATAATGAAAAGGGTAGAATTTCAGAATAAAGGATAGTCTTTTACATGGAATATAATTGGCTTATGAAAATCTACCTTTATGTTGCTGCTGACTGGCGATGGTCATTTGGGAAGTTCTGCATTAACTAGAAGAGATGAATAAGTACCTGATGGTGGGACCTCAGACATCAGCAGGGCTGAGCGGGAACAGATCAGAAAATATCGGGTTTCTTTGCTGCCCTGCCTTCTATTTCTCCCATGGCTCTCTAGATACATGCCTCAGTGGTTCACTTGATCGGCCTCCAGCCCATGACTGTTATGGGAACTTAGCCTTGGTTGCTAGGATCAGCTGCCCAGATCATCAGGGTCAGGAATGAACCTAAACAGACCTGTTGTTAGTTAGGCCATATCAAATCTCCTCAGTCAGTCATCCTCACTGTTTCAAAACATTAAGTCAAAACCCATGCTTGACCATGGCCCAAGCCTTGAAGAACACATTAGTTCTACGTTCCTGTTGCAGTTTTGAAAGTTGGACTGCCTCAGGATAGGTTAATGTGCTTAAAATATTCGACTTTGACGTCATGCTCTTCTGAAGGTGCCCGTCACCTTTAGGCAGCTGGCATTTCAAGTCAATTTGGGACACATCAAGTGCCAATAAAGTTTGATGAATCACAGCAGCCATCCTGGCCCACTATGGACAGGGTCAATAGGGGATGAAATATGCAAAACCTGCATTTCTATTTTCGGTCATGCTCTGCAGTGTGGTTCCTGGAATAAATTGCCACCGCACCGCAGGATTCAAGGAAACAGTGCCTGCGGCCTCACTCCTCCTGCATTGTGCTACCCAGAGAAAGATCAGCCCGCTGCTGAGTTGGGTCTTAAATGAAAAATGCATTCTAGGTAGAACTGTGGCTCCTTGCAATTTACTGGATCTTGCTCAAGAGAAATATACATGAGTATTTATTTATAGCTGCTTGACTCCCTTTCAGACGCACTCCAAATTTATTATTCTTGAAATTGAATTAGTTGTAATCACTGTGGAAACGGTGAACAATTTCAAGGCAGGCTGGAAGGAAGCCTTTGTCTCCTGCATTAAATCCTGCCTCCAGCCTCTGTGCCTTTGGTGGTGACGCCATCTTTTCATTGTCTGTATTTTCACATCTATAAAATGGGGAGATATCACTTACATAATTATTGTGAAGAGTGGAAAGAGTAACCATACAGTACCTGACACATAGTAGGCTCTCAACAAAGAGTTCTGTAATTGTTATCAAGAATTTTTAGGATAGGAAAGTGAGCTAGCTGCTGCTGCTGTTTTTAAAATTTAATTTTATTGTTGTATTACATTCATCCCCCGCCCCACGCTGCCCTGCCCCACTCCCCATACCTACCTCTGTCAGTCCCACATGTTTGTCCATTTCTATGGGTCATCCATGCTAGTTCCTTGACTAAACTGTTCCCCTTCTTTGCCTCCTTCTCCCCCATCCCCATCACCTCTGCCACTGAAAGTCTGTTCCTTGTATTCATGTCTCTGGTTCTGTTTTGCTTGTTTGTTTGTTTTGTTCATTAGTCTCCTGCATTGGGTGAGATCATAGGGTATTTCGCTTTCACTGCCTGGCTTATTGTGAGCTAGCTTCTTTCTGATCCTTTGGCGCGTTTGTTTTTCCCTCTGGGACAGGGGCAGGGGTAAGGGAATGCTGGGAAGAGATGGCCTCTTTCATGGTGCTCCCTTCTAAAAATGTTCTCCCCTTCTAGCATTGCAGAGGGTGCCTTGAGAAAGCAGTTGAGCCATGACTGGTGTGGCTCAGTGGACTAAGCCCTGACCTGTGAACTAAAGGGCTGCTAGTTTGGCTCCCAGTTAGGGCACAGGCCTGGGTTGTGGGTCAGGTTCCCAGTTGAGGGTACACAAGAGGCAACCACACATTAATGTCTCTCTCCCTCCCTTGCCCTCTCTCTAAAAATAAATAAATAAAATATTAAAGAAAGAAAGCAATTGAGCAAAGGGATTCTCTTTACTCTCAAAGGTTTGGGGCCCTCACCCACAATGCCTGTGCTATTAGTGGCAGTTCATGTGGACATTTGTCCTTGTAGTTCACTTCAACGTGAACTGCTTTGTACATCCCTCAGCAGGGCACCCATAGTGCATGCTGGTTGGAAGCCAGGATAGCACAAAGCAAACAGGGACTGGATGAGCCCAGGGACATCCAAAGCAGTTGGACAAATAACTCCTCTTGCTTTGATCATCCTGGCGCCTTTGTTCCATTGAAGGATGGAGTAGGGGGATGTAGGGTGCTTCTGCTCATCTAGACCAAAACAAAGGAACCATATAATAATTCCCTATTTGTCAAGTTCTCCGCTGTTAGATTGTACTTGGTAAACACGCAGCACTCAATAAATGATAGCAGGCATTTATCGACGGAAGCACTGATGCCAACCATTTGGCCCGAAAGTACTGGCTGCCCAGCCTGCAGAGCACGGGCTGCTGGGGAGGACGGTTCTTCCCACTCTGAGCCTCCGTGTGTGGCACAGCCTGGTTGAGTCTCACACCCCCACCTTAGCACCTGTCACTCTCCAGTCCTCTATGAAAGAGCTTGTTTTTCTCCCTGCCGGGCCCCCCACTTCTCTGGGATTTCCTTAGTGCTGCCTGTCCAAGTCTTTCTACTGCTGGAGGTGTTGCTCAGGCCCAGAAATTCTGGGAATGGAAAAACTAGCAGCTCTGCGCCTGGCTACAAATTCTTTACCTCCTCAACACCCGGGGTACTTCTTACCAGGACAACAGTGAGGTTCATTCTCAGACTCTGAAGTCTGGCCAAGCACAGCCCCTGCCCTTTTCCTGCTGGCCTGGACCAGCCCTGACGGTGTCCCCACCCAAGGGGCAGATACCCATAAGGTTTCAAGAGACTTGAGCCATAGGAAGGGAATAGATGGGTGAGAGCCTTTTCTGCACAAACTCCAAGTTTCTGTGCCCTGGATGCCCTGCATGAGCCCAGCCTGAGTCAGGGCCCTGGGCTCCCAGTGCCCAGGTTGCCTGCCTGTGAGTTCCTGACAGCTGCTCCCACGAAGAGGATCGCATCATGCAATTTTGCATTCATTGTAATGCTGCCATGAAAATGGGCTTAACTGCTTTTCAGTATGGTCATAATGACTCTCCTCACTTCCCTTCCCCATGAAACTGTGTGTGAGTCATGGCTGGAGAATCTCACTCCACCCCATGGCCCCCAGAAACAGAGAGGCTGGCTTCCTGGGGTTCCTCTTCCTGGCAGTGAACCCCATGGCCCCTGCAGGACTGTTGCAACTGATCAAGGTTAGAATGTCAGGGAGCCCCTAACCCGGCATTGGGTGGGGTTCTCCTTACTGCTCACTTTCCATCCAGGAGGGAAGATGGGTTTCTGCTTCAGATTTCTCATTTTGGGGGCTGGGGGTAGAGGAGCACAAAGGGGGCTGCCCTGGGCAGTGCCCAGACCTGGCCAGGACCCTCCCTTCCCAAAGTCAAGTCTATTTGCTCCCAGGGTCAGCTGGGCTGTTTGAATTGTAGGTGACAAAGACACACGTAGGCCTCTGATTAGTTTACTAGGGCTGCTATAATGAGTTCCCAGAGCAGGGACTTAAGCAGCCAAAATGGTTCCTCTCAGTTTTGGAGTCTGGAAGTCCCAAATCAAAATCCTGTAGGTTTGCTCCCTCCTGAGGGCGGAGAGGGGTCTATCCCAGACCCCTCTCCTTGGCTTGTAGATGGCCATCTCCTCCCTGTGTCTTCACATCGTCCTCTGTCCATGAGTGTCTCTCTGCCCACATTTCTCAACCCGTCATACAGGGTTCGGCCCTACCCTAATGACCTTGACATTAATTGATTAATTTTAATAAGCTGTCTCTTAAAGACGCCCAACTCCAAATATAGTCACATTTTGAGGTATTGGAGGTTAGGACTTCAACATACAAATTTTTGAGGGGACAGAGTTCAGCCCATAGTAGTCTCCTAGAGCAAGTTTATTTCAAAGGTCTGATGGCCTGAAGCTGAGCTGTGCTGATGTGGATAGCAGGTCCAGAGAGTTTTATCTTTCTTCATCGCTCTCTTGGCGTTTTCATTTCCTCCAGATGAAACTAAGTCTTTCTGGTGTACACTCTCCTAAATCTCTTTTTGTCTTCCATAGCAAGTTTACCAGCACTGTATTATGTGTTGTAAAGTGATCTGGTCACCGTCTGCCTCTGCGCTAGACAGGAAGCACCAGGACAGCAGGTAAACGAGTGTTTTGTTCTTTGCTGCGTCCCCAGTACGTGGCCCAGGCTTGACACACAAAGGGACTTAATCGGTGGTTGTTGAGTTGAAGGTGTCTCCCTCTTGGTGCTTCTGCCCCTCTCTACTCTCACTTCTCACTGGCTAATTCCTTGGTAGCCTTTAATCCAGTTTGCCCATATGTCACACCCCCATTCTGTGCATCCTATTTCACTTTGTGCCACTTGTACTATTATTTACCTAACGTTCTCCTTTGAAATAATTCATGTTTTCACACATCCAAATTTATTTTTAAAAGGAGCATAGTCTACGTCTATATAATATGTTTATATCTATTAATGTTTAAACCAACACATAACTTTTATTTTTTACATTTTTTTCAAAGATTTTATGTATTGTTTTCAGAGAGAGGGGAAGGGAGGGAGGCAAAGAGGGAGAGAGACATCAGTGTATGGTGGCCTTTTACCTGCCTCCAGCTACGGACCTGGCTTGCAACCTGGTTATGTGCCCTGACTAGAGAATTGAACCCACGACCTTTGGGTTCACAGGCCAGCTCTTTATCCACTGTGCTACCAGCCAGGGCACAACACCTAACTATTAAAATAAATGTTTGTGATCCTAGCTGGGTGGCTCAGTTGAATGGAGCATTGTCCTGGGCACCAAAGGGTTGTGGGCTGATTCCAGATCAGGGCATACACCCTGAGTCGGGATGCCTAGGAGAGGCAACCTATCAATGTTTCTCTCTCTCTCTGTCTCTGTCTGTCTGTCTGTCTGTCTGTCTGTCTCTCTCTCTCTCTCTCTGTCATCAATAAACATACCTTGAAGTGAGAATTAAAAATAAATTTTAAATTAAATGTTTCAAAGCCATCCCTGTCCTAGAGGGAGAGAGACTACCTGGTTTAGCTGATCACCTCTCAGGTTATAATACATAGGGTGGTTTTGGCTTCGAGTAACAGCAACTCCACTGGAGCTGACAAATAATAATATTTATTTTTACCTCACACATCTGGAATATTAGAATAGTGAAGTAGGAAGACTGGTTGTGTTAGGGGCTCCATGATCTCACCGGAGATTGGAGTTCTTTGCACCTCTGTGTCCTTGGGGCCTTCGGCATTTCTCCTGGGGCCAGCGAGGTGGCAGCGGCCGTTGTAGGGTCCCCCTGCATTGGGATAAGGAAGAGAGACTGTTCTTGTCATTTTCCCTTTTCCTAGAGGTCCTCAAGCAGACTATAAATTTCATTGGCTACAACTGAGTCACAGGTTCATTCCTTGGAAAAGGAAATGAAATAACCAGGAAGGTTCCCTAGAGGGGAAAGGGTGTCTAGGTGAAACCACCATGACTATCACATGCCAGTGACTAGCTGGTCCGTCAAGGGCTGCCTTGGCCCCAAACCAGCCTGGGCCAGGGGCAGACAGGTTCAACCAAAGGAGGAGTAAGTGCCACAACAGCCATTAGTGCTGTCCCTCCAGGTGACAATTTCTATGCCCTTAAGTCTGTCTGACCTCAGACTGAGCCATCAACCTCTGAAAACTGAAGCTGCCTCCTCCCTGGCTCCCAGCAGACCTGAGCAAACAGCCAGCCCTCACCCCACCTTGGCCCCCAATCTGGGAAGGGAGACTCTGCCCCGAGCCTGCTTTTGATGGGGCTGGGCCAGACCCGCAGGGCTCATTTTCTCTGTCTCCTGCTAAATTCCCTGGCTGTTCCTCAGCTGTCAGATTGCCAAGCCCTGAGCAGTCTAGTCTCCTGGCTCCATCTGCAACAGGAAATGGGCCTGACAATTGTTCTTCCAGAGCCGGTGATTTTTCAATATGCGTTTGTATGGATCCCACCCACACTTCACCTCCCAAACCCCAGCTTATGTTCAGCACTGATTTACTAAGCACGTACTAGGAGCCCAGTTCTGTACTCAGCGTTAGGGTTGTGGAGAGGGCAAGGAATGATGGGAGTTGGGTGGGGTGGAGCAGGGAGGACCCAGAGGAAGCATCTGACAACTCCCTGCTTTGGGGCTTATACTCTAGCCATAGCCACAGCCATACACTGAAAAGTGAGATCACCTGCCAGGGTGGCTCTATGTGATTACAGGTCACATAAGTGGTCCAGGTAGATAATGCAGTGTGGGTTCAAAAGAGGGCAAAGCAGACAGAGGGAATGCGTGTGCTGATGACTCTTTCTGCCTGCTACATCCCCTCAGAGCACCCCCGCCCCTTTCCTGCTTTAGGCCCCACTGACTGGTCCCTTGCCCCCAGCTTCTAGCTGGAAGCTGGACTTGCCAATGGAACCACAGGCAGGAGATGGGAGGGCAGGAGGACAGTGAGGCCTGGGATGTACTCCCTCTGCTTCCTCCCTGTCTTGCTGCAATTCTGGTTTGGCTGGATCTCTAAAGCCACAGCTGCTATAGAGGCCCAGGACGGTGTGGCTTCCGGCTGTGGCTGGTCCCTGCTTCCAGCAACAGCAGAAATAGTCCCTTCATTCTTAAGAGATCCCTTGAGTGTGCTGGGTCACTCACCAGGAAACCATCTTAGAAAATACCCTCTGAGCCTGGAGCTGGGCTTCTAAGGGTGAGTTGAAGTTGAGTAAACAGAAGAAATAAAGGGCCTTCTAAGGGAGCACAGCCAAAGCAGAGGGACCAGGAAGAGACTGAGCAGAGGTGGGGAGCCTCTGCCCAGAAGGGGAGGGAAGGCTGGAAAGCAGGCTGAAGACTTACCAGGGAAGTTTCTGACTGTCAGGACATGGAGCTTGTTCATCTCCTGGGCTGCATGGAGCTATTGAAAGATTTTGAGCTAATGAGGCAAAAATTTTATCTTTTTGATCAATGGCATTGTTTTATTTTTACTTTTTCCTTATTGATTTTACTGTCACCATTAATAACACCATTTAATAATATTTATGACCTACTCATGGGTCATAAATGCATCCATTTCCAAATTCATATGTTGAAGTCTTATTCCTAGTACCTCTGAGTGTGATCTTATGTGGAACTAGAATCTTTATCCAAGTAATCAAGTTAAAATGAAATATTTTGGGTATCCCCTAACCCAATGGCTGATGTCCATTTAAGAAGGGAAATTTGGACACAGAGACATGTAGAAAGGGAAGATGACATGAGACATGGGGAGAAGACAGCTCCCTACAAGCTAAGGAGAGAGACCCAGGAAAAAAAATCTTCCTTTGCAGCCTCAGAAGGAAGCAACCCTGCCGACACCTTGATCTTGGCGTTCCAGCTTCTTAGTCGGTAGTACTCTGCTACAGCAGCTCTAGCAAACATGCTCCCCACATGATGCTTGTGTCCCAATCAGACAGGAATAGCCACATGCCTATGAGGAATGAGTTATCAGATTCTTCCTCACAGCAGCTTCACTTGGGCTCAGCACACTCTCATTCTGCCTTTAGCACTTAGAGCTTGACACTTTTCCATATTACGGAATGCACTTGCTTGCTGACCACCTGCTATGTCCAAGCACTCTTCTAGAGTCTAGGGAGAAAAAACAGACACAATTCCTTACTGTCATGGAGTAGATGTTTGATGTTTCTGTAGTTGTTTCTTGTCTGTCTCCACCAGAAGAAGAGCAGCTCCACGAGAGTGTCTGTTGTATTCATGACACTTGAGTGTTTGCAGAATGAATGAGAATAAAACAATGAATAAAACATTGATATCCCCTACCCAAGGCCAGTAAGTGACAGGGCCAGGCCCCAATGCTGCAAGTTAGACAGGCTAGGCCTCTGGATTGCTGAAGGGACAAGGGACTTAGGCCACAAAAAAAGGAACAAGCCAGATTATAAATTAATGCCCAGTTAATAGTCCCTGTTTTTTATTTGGTATACATATGTCATGACTTCTGCTCAGGGGACTTGAGGGGTGTTTAAAAATGAGGGACATGTAGTTAGACTTTCTGTGGAATGCCCATTTTGGTTTCCATCACATCTAAATACCTGATTTGCTTGAAAGGACTTGGGGCCCGCATGTATGCCAGCAGCAGCCTTCGATGGGTGTGGTAAGCTGCCTCCCAAGTGATCGTTTATCCAAGAACCTCTGGCTATCCTGTGAGAGGCAAGGCTTGGTGGTGTGTGGTGTGGCTCCTGCTAGTTTGAGTCACAGCCCTGAAATACATACTTTTGGCTGCATTCACTGTTTGAGGCATGAAGGAAGGAAAAAAAACATTACCAGCTTGCTGGAGGCCCAAGATACAAAACAAAGACAGCAGATTATAGAAGCTGAGAGAATTCTTCCTCCCCAGTTCCTGGGAATTCTTCTGGTAGGCATCATTTCCCTTTGTTTTCCTCTGTGGTTCCTCTTCAAGTCCAAAGGCCCTTCCTCAGCCTTACCTACTCTCTTCAACGGCCTGGCAGCCAGGTCTCACACTTTTTTGGTGCTGGGAGGTCATATACTTGCTATCTTGACCATGTAATTATACTTAAGCTACTCCGACCCCTTCCAGACAAGGAAATTCTCAGTCTACATCATGGGGTTGCAGAAAGCTCAAATGCCCTGTAGTGGCAACACCTGCCCTGGCTTGCCACTTCCAGGAGGCTGGGGCCGCCGGCCTGGAATGATGATGGCTGGTCGCTGACAGCAAAGCCTGAAATTAGGGCAGCCAGGTCCACTACCCAGGGGCCAGCCAAACCCTCCAGAAGCTCAATGAGGCTCCAGCTCTCTTTTCCCCCATGGTCCCAACAAGACTACATGTGGACTACAGTCATCAGTCTCCCAGTGAAGTATCAGAATGTGTGAATGACTTGCTTTGCTCTCTCATTTTTTAAAAATTAGAGTGTCTTCTAGGTCACCCCATAATAAAGTCCCCCGCCCTGACTTTTATCCCAATTTGCTTCCATGGGTGGGAGGGGAAGGATGGAGGAGAGCTAGTATGTTGGGAGCCGGGCATAAGCGTGGGTTGGTCCATGGGAGTGTGTTACCCACATAAATGTCGTCATCTTGTATGTGTGGCAGAAAAAGTTGGGAACCAAACCTCTTGGTGGTTAAGAGACTGGGCTTTCTGGAAGACCCATTAACAGGATGCTTTGGAAACCAGCGTGGAAAACCTGACACATTGTCACTTCCATCTGCTAAGCAGCTTACAAACATCCTCCCATTCCTTCCCATGATTCTGACTTCTTTGCTTCAGCCGGACCATCTGAATTTTCCAAGTGAGGCCACAGGCCCAGAGTGGGAGGGTGCCTGGGAGATGTGAGGTTCGGGGATGGGAGCCATCTATCCTCAGGAAAGTCTCTCATTTCATGCTACCTTTTGTGAGATCAAAACTCTGCCCAACACAAGGCAACTAATCCCTCAGTTTCCCTCAGCTCCAGCCTGATCTATAGGAGCCATCACAGTAGTTACCCTGGGTGCACCACACCCTGGCTCTCCTGGTTGGTGGGGATGCAGGCTTCCCTGGAGGGGCTCCTCTGATATTTTAGAAGGTGAGCTGTGATGGGTGAAGCCCAACCCAAGAGTCATTCTATTTTCTAGGAAACCTCAGCATCTTCCTTCTGATCCGCCTCTCCTCTGATGTCTGTTGTGATGACCCAGAGGAAAGTCTTAGGTGCACCCACCTCATACCCAGGAACCAGGGACTCCTTGCCCGAGGCTTGGAGCTGGTGAAGATAGCTGCGAAGTTAACTACCTCTTTCACTTGTGTCTCTGCAGCATCCTGAGAGAGGCTGATGGATGCCCCGAGCTCCCCAGGGAGCAAAGCTGAGGGATGAACTGAGGTGGGAAAGAAACTTGGGCTTGCAAATAAACAAGAGCAGGGACACGACCCATAGCCTTGCTCCTGCCATGGCTTTCCGGGCTTCTGAGGAGGGGAGCTCCTGAGGCTCCCTCTGGAGCGGCTGGGGAGCCCGTATTGTTTTTGGATTTCACTAAGATGAACTCCAGATGATTTTCCAAGGGCTGATTTCACAGCACATTTGCTCCATCTGAGTAATCACTCTCTGCAACAGTTGGATTTCCATTCGGCGTTTACCTCGTGTGCCCGGAATCAGGACTGTCTGCCTCCTTGGGGTTGAATCGTTTTATTTTCTTTGGGGCTTGGCCAAACCCTTTCCGTCAGCCTTGGTTCCATCTAGGCCTCTCCATTTGCCTGCGAGCAGGACTAGACCAAGTTCACAGAGGTTTCCAATGCACAAGGACAAGGCCTACTCCTTGTAGAATATGAAAAGTGGGGAGAGAATCCACCACATCATTTAATTTCACAGAGATAGATATTTAGCTACAAGGAAAGAGAACAAAAGACAACTTAAAATGCCATGTTCTATGCCAGGGCACTTCTTGAGGAGCCAGGCCGAGACCTCTAGAAGATGTGACAGGAACCTGTCAGGAACAGGTTGACAGGCAGCATTGTGTGCAGCACATAGGACCCCTGGGATGTGCAAGGGGCAGGGCTCAAGTGTAGCCAGATAGAACTGTTTAGGGGACTATGATACACTAAGTATGATAGTGTAAATGCCTAGGACAGAGATTCAGTAGCCTAGCATTGAGGAGGTTTGTGACCTTGTGTACTGAGTTGCATTAGAGGCTGTTGTGTTTCCTTATATTAATTTGCTATCTTCGAAAGAGTGCAGCCCTGGCTGGTGTGGCCCAGTTGGTTGGAGCATCCTTCCTGCACATCTAAAGATGGTGGATTTGATCCCCAGTTGCGGTGTGTATGGGAGATGAACAATATTTCTCTCACACTGGTGTTTCTCTCTCTCTCCCTCTCCCTTCCTCTGTCTCTAAAATCAATACCTATTTTTCAAAATTTAAAAAATATTCCAATATTTATATGCTTGTAGTATAAACAAAACCAGCCCCAGAAGAGCACCTTCAGGCCATTTTTCTCAAGAAAAGAAATCTGTGCCGAAGGTTCTTTTTTTTTAGATTTTTAAAATTTGTTATTTATAGAGAGAGGGGAAGGGAAAGAGGCAGAAAGGGAGAGAGACATCAATGTATGGTTGCCTTTCACCTGCCTCCAGCCATGGAGCTGGCTGGAGACCTGGCTTGCAACCTGGTCATGTGCCCTGGCTGGGAATCGAACCAGCGACCTTTGGGTTTGTAGGCCGGTGCCTTATCTACTATGCTACCAGCTAGGGCCCAAGTTTCAATGTAGGGGTCAATCAATGTCTAACTTGTTTGGGAAAGTGAATAACAGTGTGTTTTCTATGAACTATACTGACCACAACATGCCCATGTCGACCATGTCCCTCATGCATTTCCTCACCAGGCTGTACCCCCATCCCAGCTGAGTCCTGAGGTTCCCCTGCCTAGCCCCAAAGTGACCATCTCTTTATCTGCCCTCTGACCTCACTTATCTTGCCTTGTTAATGTGGGTCAGGGTCCACCTCCTCTACTTCTCTGGTGCCCTTCCCAGCATTGGGCATGACAAGGCCATGGAGAATGCCTATCATTCAGTTGCTGTCGAACCCACTCTTTCATGGTGGCTTATGATCTTCCCAATCCCACTGCTTCCGCCAGCTCCTCCACAACTCCCTCTGCTGCCACTCTGTGCAAACCCCCCAGGACACCCAAGAGCTGTGCTTGATGACCCAGCTGGGGGTACCCACCCTGCAGAAGAATGAGTTTAGTCTCTGCAATTAGAGCTGAATGCCAGGCCTGCCTCTGTCACTTAACTAGCTGTGCATCCCTAACCAAGGTGGTGCTACTGTGAGTCTCAAATTATATGTGATAGATCCTGGTGTTCTTAAATTGTCCCACATTTTAGGGAAGAATGAAAGAAAAAAGTTCCTTCCCAATGGGGTTTATTTTAGAGTTAAGGGTTAGGGAGCCCACTCTGAAATGTTTTTCTTAGAGGCCTGGGATTCCACTGAATCCAAGAGAAATTTACATGTCTACTGAATTCTAGAAGGAAAAGAAAAGAAAAAGGAAGTAGAAGTTTGCCAGATCCTGGGAGACTGAGGTACCTTTGCAGGTCTGTTTGCAGCACTCCATGTGTCCCTGGATCGAAATCATCAATTTTAATCATTCAGTGATTAAAATGGCTGATTATCTCCTAACGCTGGTCTTTGTTGTGCTGGAGGGAGGTGCCTGTGGCCTTTATTTGTCTTGACTTTTTCTCTCTACTCAGAACTTTTAGTGAACATGGCTGGCTGGGTCTTTCTGTTAGACTCTACTCCTCAATTTCTCTCTGCTGTTCTTCAGACTCAGTGCTCAAGATTCTTGATAGAAAACCCCAAGAAGATGTTGGTCATTTGAGGAAGAAATTGTCAAACTCATTGTTGGTACTGCCTGAATCTCTCCACTGCTTTTCACTCCACTACCCCAAGATTCTTCTTGGTTGGGCAAAAGCACTTGAGAGTGTGGACCAAGGTCATTGCCTCAGAGGACCTTTAGAGAAGACTTGTGATTAGAATGCACATCTGGGTCCTACCAACATGAGCCCTGTTGTTCTTGGGCATCATTTCCTGGTGAAAAGGTTCTGTGCTCAAAATGCCTATGTTCTTCCAGGAAAAAAGAGCTTGATTTATTGTCCCAGGCCCATGAAAAGTCCAAGAGGGAATTATAAAATCCAAAATGCCAATTTCTGTCATGGAAATGATGCCCAATTCTACAAACTTTCATTGTATGAACTCCCAAGGGTTACTCACCTGAGCCTACTAAGAATACAAGTATTATGTATGCAATAATAAATTTTTGAAGAAAGCATTGTTTCATATTTAAAAATACATTGCAATATAAAACTTATGTATTAGAAAAAATATATATGTAATGAGAAATAGGTATTATATATAACAAATGATTTAGTATAAAATCATGTGTGTGTGTTTATAATGTCTTTATCCAGGGAATAAGAAATTCTAGTTCCACTAATTTTTAAAATTATTATTGACTTTCATTTATTTTATTTTTCTTCTGGAAAAAGAGAACAAGCAGAGGGTCATGTGCCAAGCCTAAATTGGCCACAGTCAAAATCTGAGGGCACCATCCAGAGGAAGAATGTTGCAAATAGTTTTCCCCAGCTTCCCCTCTCTTGCCTCAAAATGGTTTGAGAATTCATGGCTGGGCGGTAAAGCATTTTCAGGCCCCCACACAGGCAATAGCAGAAAACTTCTAAGTATGATAGTGCAAATGTATATTATTATGGTACCCCTGTGGTTTACGTATTAGCATGTTTAAAGTTGTCCCAGAGGTTCCTGAGCCTCTCCTTGTATCTTTTCAACTCTTATTTCCTCTTTCTGTACTGGATGATTATTTCTTTTTTCCTTGTGTTCCAAATTATTGATTTGATCCCCTTTTTCTTTCCCTTTACCATTGGTTTTGTATTTCCCCTCATTTCACTTAGACTGGCCTTCACTTCTTCCCTTCTGTGTTTGCTGTACTTAAGCATATCTGTCAAGTCTGTGAGCATCTTTATCACCAGAGTTTTAAACTGTGTGTCTGTTAGGTTGGCTATTTCTTTGTCATTTAGTTTGCCCACTGGAACCTTGATCTGTTCCCTTTTTAGAGCCATAGTTCTGTCTCATTAACTTGACAGGCTCCTGTGTTTGCTTCTCTGTCTTATGTAGAGCTGTCTTACCTCTTAGGTTGCAAAGGGTGGAGCCTTAGGTATTCATCAGTACAGGTGATCCATTTCCTTACCTGTGGTGCTGTATGTGGGGGAGGGGTCTGAGAGGGAATAATGTTGCTTGCTCAGCACTTGCCTCTTTTCCAGGCACTTCCCCTGCCTCCTGTATGGGGCTGGTGTCTCTAGCTGTTTCCCTGGCTATGGTTCCCAGAGTGGGTGGGTCTGTGGACATTCCACAACTGTGGGGGCCTCTAAACAAACAGACTCTGCTGAGAAACCAGCAGTTTCTTCCTCCACTGGTTTTATGGTCATAAGCAACGTGGCTTTATTTTCCCCCTGGAGCTGTAACCGTGAGCTGCACAATCTAGTCCAGTTCTGGGAGCACTCAACAGGTGTTCCTACTTTTTCTTTTTAATGTGTGACTGTACTTCCTGATGGTCAGACGCAGTCACTGTCCCACCACAGCTGTCATGCTGCTGAACTGCACACCACCAAACTGCATCCTCTTGATCCCAGCTCTACCCCTCCTACCTGTTTGGATGAACATTCCTTCCTTATATCTTTTGTTTGTTGGACTTCTATGCAGCTTGATATTCTGGAATTTCTGGTTGTCTCTAGTTTTGCGGTAGATGCATCCTTTCTTGGTTGTGGAGGGAGATGCAGCATGTCTCTACAAAGTATGTATTGATGAGATGAACTTGACTGAAATTTTCAGGTGGGGATGGAGTTAGAAATTAGCTTGCATCCATAATAGCACCTTAAAAAGGAACACGGTGCCTGTAGGCTGCCCCCCACATGAAATTTCTCTGACTGCCCCACTTTGGCAGACCTTAGACTCATTCTCCCAGCTCTTTCTCCTCACCCTCACCACCATAGTCCCAAAACTTCAGTAGCTTTGCACCTGTCAACACCTGACCTTCAAGGTCTCCCTTCTAATATAAATGATGAAGGAATTGTCTTAAACAAGGACTTTTCTTCTATTATAACAATAAAAACCTTGAGATCATACTCTATAAACAGTGTTTATTCTGCCTTTTTAAATTATTACATTTGTAGCACTTTCCCATATCATTAAATATGTTAACACAGTATTTCATTAAATAGATGCACTGTTATTTATTTCCCTATTCCACTATTGTTGGGCATCCTTTGCTTTGGGGAAACATATAAAGCAGAAATGATTAGCTCAAAGGGGTGTGAATATTTTTAAGGTCCAATACAAATTGTCAAATTGTCCTTCAGAGAGGTTGTCAACTTATACACTGCTCAGCTGTAAGTGTGAATGTCAAGTGACTTTATTATTTCAATGATTTGCTAACTTGGCATTGGCTGTGGAGAGACTATTTCAAGGCAGTGAAGTGTCTGGTCAGGCACAGTCACACAGAATGTGGAGCACAGAGGGAGTTCTTAGCCTGGCTGGATTCCAGGGGCCTGGGGCCAGTCAGGTCCTGCTGCCCTGTCCAGGCAAGGATGCCCACTGGCTCCTGTAATCCAAGCAGGTCCTCATGCCCTGCCTCCTGCTCTAGAGATGTAACATTCCCTGGAGTAGCTCTCATCCCACCTTGGCTATGCTGTCTTCAGCCGCTCCTTCCAGCTGTTCCTCAACAAATCTGGGTAGCTCTGGACACACCAGCCTTCTCCCCAGCTCAGTAGGGAACTAACTAGGTCTCTGGATCCACCAAACTCATTTCTTTCTCCCTCACTGGAGCTTAGATAGGGTCAAGGGCATCAGCTACCATGTCCTATCATCCCTCCCTTAGACTATGTCATGGGTTTGCTTGCATTCCTCCTAAAGCCACAGGAGCACAACAAGCAGTCTTAGAGCTCTTCCTTCCTTTCCAGATCCCCTGCCTTCCTTTCCGGAGATGAGAGAGCCACGGAATCCGAGACTTCTCCCACCCTTAGCTCTGGTTGGACGTGTAGGGTGAGTTCTCCTTTTCCCACTTTATGGGCAAAGCACGTGTGAGCACCAGCGGCTGAGATTCTGGTTGTCCCCACTATTTTTAAATAGACTAAAAATACTGACTTACCTCAGAGAATTATGCTGAAGGAACTTGTGTAGAGTATCAGATGGACCTTTACAAATATAAATGCTTTGCGTCACCTGCTCTTACGCCACATGGGTTGCTCCCCTGGGAACCAAACAGGAAGATGGTTATAAACTCAGGCCAGGTAAAGGAACTGGGGTGACAGACAGCCTGGAAAGCCAGGGGCCCTCAGGGGTTTGTTGATACTCTGTTGGATTTGGCTTCTCTAGACTCTGGAACCCTAGGCTTGGTTCAGGGCCTGGCACATGCAACGTCTTTCTTAAGTGCTAGTTGTTGGTGGGAGCGCAGCGAGCTGGGCATCTTTTGGCTGGGACCTGCCCTTGGCTGAGGCCAGCTGCCCAGTATGTTATTTCTGATACCCTTGCTGGGTAGGAGAAGCCCAGGCACATGCATGTTCCTGTGCACCCGATTGTTTTGTTCCCTCCTACACCAAATCCTTCCGCAGTGTCCCTGGGCTTTGTCCCTCCTTGGGACATCTGCTTCCCCAGCGTAAGCCTCCACGCTTTCACTGCTGCACAGTAGAGGAAGATCAAGTGCTCTTCTGTTCCAGGTCAGGCACTTTGGATTTAACCTTGAGGCAGAGGCTCAGCTGCCCTGACAACCCGCAGCTCATTTCTACAGCAACACCTCCCGTGAAGGTAGCCCAGCACGTCCTTGGCCACCGGCTTCCTGGGGCGATAAAAATAGCCGAGGCCACGCAGCTGCTGAATGATGAGTTCTGGAAGCAGATGATTGATTCTCACAGCTGAGCCTCAGGGTCAGCAAGTGCTGCGCGGGCACAGAGGCCGGAGTGCAGGCTGGGCCCGTCCAGGGTTCTGCTATAGATAGAGCTGTTGACGGAGTGATCCTGGGCTCTCCCCAGCCCATAGGAACCCGAAACAAGCTCATTACTAGGAACTGCCAAAGGGTCTTGTGAAACGCAGACTGAGCACCTTTTCGTTCAGGCCATACTTGACTTTTTTGATATGTGTAGTCACTCCCCCTTCTTTATCCGGGACAAGATTCGAAATGGGGAGAGTGCTCAGTTCCAGGGAAGCAGTGGGGTGGGGGAGGGAGAGGAGCCCGGCTTCCCCTGAAACAGCGATGAGGAGCTGTCGGGCTTATGAAACACCACGGGGACACGGATGTCAGGCAGCTCCTGATGTCCTGGAATTAATATCTGCTCCCCCCTCGGGCTGGCAATGCTCCCGCTTGCCTCGCCAGGGGACCAGGTTGGGGTGATCTACCAGGGCCACGCTCGATTTGTCACAGCGATAGAAAGTTGACCGGGCTCAGGAAGCGCCTGACCAGGAACAAGGTAGCTTTTAAACCTGTCCCCACACCACGAAGCTGTCCAGCTCTACACAAGTCAACAGCTGGGCTTGCGATGTTGCACAGCTGGACTAGATCTGGATAATTCAGAGACAGCCATGTGCACTTACTTTACAGTGCATTTTTTTTAGGCAATCGATCCCCCAGTGTTCTGTAAGGTAATAATAATGTTTCTGAGTGAGAAAGGGGGGCGGGGAGAGGGAGGGCGGGAAAGCGAGAGAAAGAGAGAGGCAGAGAGAGAGAGAGAGGGGAAGAAGACAGTACTGGAGGAGGGAGAAATAAAGAGGCAAATGAGAAAGGATGTGCTTTCCAATAAGATTATTGAAAAGAGGAGAGGATGAGGTGGCCGGACACAGAAGATAACCCAGATGGCTGCTGATGCCTTATAACTGGAACAGAGGGGAAGGTGGGGGGGCCTACTGGTTTGCATGAAAGAGACAAAAGGAAGATTCTTCCAGGAGCCTGGGGGAGGGGCACATGCTTGAAAGAGACGTGGACGCTGCAGGTTCTTTGAGGCTGCCTGTAGGACTTTTAGGTGTGTCAGTGGCTTTTCTGGAGTCATAGGAGACACTTGCGCTCAGCTTCTTCCTCTCTGTTCTCTGCTCACTATCTGCTCCTCCAAGTTATGGCTTTGGCAGCTCCAGACCTCTCCCCAGGTTCACCCATCCACTGACATAATCACTGGGTCACGTGTATCTACATTCATCAGTGCTTTGGGGAATTTAAGGTACGCAACTGAATCCATACTCTTTTTTTTTTTTTTAATATTTTATTTCATTATTTTTATAAAGAAGGGAAGGGAGAGAGGCAGAGAGGGAGAAAGACATCAATGTATGGTTGCTTTTCACCTGCCTCCAGCCACAGACCTGACTGGAGACCTGGTTTGCAACCTTGTTTTGTGCCCTGGCTGGGGAATCGAACCTGCGACCTTTGGGTTTGCAGGCCAGCGCCTTATCCACTGTGCTACCAGCCAGGGTTTTTTTGTTTGTTTGTTTGTTTTGTTTTTTTTAAGATTTTATTTCATTATTTTTAGAAAGAGGGGAAGGGAGGGAGGCAGAGAGGCAGAGACATCAATGTATGGTTGCATTTCACCTGCCTCCAACTACAGACCTGACTGGAGACCTGGTTTGTAACCTGGTTATTTGCCCTGGCTGGGGAATTGAACCTGCGACCTTTGGGTTCAAAGGCCAGTGCCTGTTCACTGAGCCACCAGCCAGGGCTTGGATCCATATTCTATTCAGCAGTTATCTGAATTCCTAGTTATGTAAAATGTTGAGTCAATTCAAGACAGGGGAACCAAGATGATGAGTGTGGGGTGGGTCTGGAAACTGAGTCAAAGCAACTTGGGTGGGGGAGGGTGGAGTTGCAGATATTGTAAGTAGCCTAGAAAAAAAGATTTTAGAACACCAAGAAAATAACCTGTAGGTTATCTCCAGGACTGTTTTTATTATTGGTGGGAGATAAATGGAGACCATTTCTCTTCTAAACTCCTCCCTTTGTCTCACACATGTGTGCTTACACATGAATGTGTGTGGATGGCCTACATCTAAGCTGTATCTGTGCCCCACCAAATGACTGCCACTTGGTCACTGTCTGGGAGCAGCAGTGTGCACATTGGCCACCCTGGGATGATGAACTTGGGAAGAGGTCACACACAGGCTGGGTCTGTTTGGGCAGGGAGTTCCTAGGTTCCAGTTAACTGAAGCAAGGTCTAGAAGGAGACATCACTAGATCTAGGTGGGCAGAAACCTTTGGTCGCATAGGATTCTCCTTGTCTCGTGGAAAGCAGGGTCACTCAGGAAGGGGTAGAATGGATTCCCACAGTGTGGGGCCCAGGGCAGGGACCCAATAGCCTGAGTCTTAAGCCTGGTCCTAAGTATCTCAAACTCAAGCTATTTTAAAAAGGATGAATTCCCTGCCAAATCTATTTCTCCCTCTATATCCTGCCTCCACAAAAGGTACTATCACCCACCTCAGACAGGCATCCTTCCCCATCACCAAAGCAGCAATTCAGTTCCAGCAATTCTAACTCCTTCACACTTCCAGAAGTCTCCCTCTATTTTAGCCCTCGGCTACTACCCAGTGACAGCTGTCATTTGTGCTTGGACTCATTCCTAGCCTCCTGGGTTGATTTCCACACTGCCTCCCCAGCAATCTTTCCCAGGGTAAATATGGCTTCTCCACCCCCTGTCCTACTTAAAGCTCTTCAGGGTCTTCCTAAGCCAACAGGATCAAGTCCAAACTCCTCAGCCCAGCACACAAATCCCTCTCTAACCCTACAAGGCTCACCTCCACCTTCCTCCAGGCTCCAACTCCGGAGCCTTGCCAGATATGCATACAGTTAACACGAGATTCCCTTTCTGACCCTTTTGCCTCTGCTGATGCTGTTCACTCTGCTTGCAGGGCCTTTGCTTGCCTGCTGGGTCAACATGTACTTTCCTCCAGTGAGAACCTTCCCAATGCCCCCTGGTTTCCCTTTCCTGCCCATGTAATATTGATCACCTTATCAACCAAGCTGATGCCCACATTGTAGCAATTAAAATATTTTCTTGCTTACAGGGCTGTTTTTCTCTCTCTCTCTCTCTCATCAGACTGTAAGCTCTCTGAAGGCAAGGGCACCTCTGTGCCTGACATGAAAGCATGTGTTGGATTGAAATAGAAAAGTGCGCATATGTTCAATGCCTGTTCTCACAGATTGAATCATGTATTGATGAGCATATATTCCTTGATTTTTTTTTAAATCAGTGTATAGGGTAACAATTTCCAAACAATGGGTGGAAAGTGATCATGAGTTTCAG
This sequence comes from Noctilio leporinus, assembly GCA_004026585.1. Lineage (NCBI taxonomy): Eukaryota > Metazoa > Chordata > Mammalia > Chiroptera > Noctilionidae > Noctilio > Noctilio leporinus. Next base: position 452,130 of record PVIW01000181.1, on the reverse strand, counting down.
GCATGAATTCAAGACGTAAATGAGTCCCTAAAAGGTGCTCAGTCTTACTGAGAATCCTTGGCATAACCCCCATCTGGCAAGGCACCCAGAGTCTGCAGCAGTCCCAGCCTGGGGACTTTGTATCTCAGGTGCCAGGGTTATTTCAGGACAAAGGCCAGGTCAGGTACTCTGGCACTTGGCCCTGCATCCCATTCCTCCAACAAGAGGAGCCAAGAAGGGCTTGTCTATTACCTTTGAAAGGGGAGGAAAAGGGGAGAGGGCAGACAGGTATGACTACTTGGCTAGTCAAGAACCAACTGCTGCCATTTCATTCATCCATCATTCATTAAATGTGCTAGTGCCAAAGACAGAATCATGAACCAACCCTGATCTTGAAGGACTCATACTCAGCTTGAAAGGAGGGAAGTAAACCAATGAGAGCAATACAATAGAACACCTGCCAAAATAGGGTGAAATAACAGATGATCAAAGGACCCTGAGCACAGACTGCACTGAACTTCCTCCCTTGACTGCTGGCCCCCTGTGATCTAGACCTACCTGTTCTCAATCCCATGAGCCTCTGCCTGGAGTGTTGTTCCTCTGTATTATGTATCGCAAGCTCCATTTAATCTTCTAGTTCCACTGAACTAGAAGATTTCCATTTCCTCAAGGAGGCCTTTTTCTATTGTCCCATGTGTGGTAACTTCTCCACTTTAATTCTCATTATTTGCTCTCAGCTTCTTGTTTATTTCCTTTAAAGCACTTGTCATGTGTGAACATCTTATTAAAAATTTCTCATCTTCAGAAGATAGACTTTTTGCTCTGTAAATATGACCATATTATCAAATACAAAAATGACCAGTAATTCTTTTTTTTTTTTTTTTTAAGATTTTATTTCATTACTTCCAGAAAGAGGGGAAGGGAGAGAGGCAGAGAGGGAGAGAGACATCAATGTATGGTTGTGTTTCACCTGCCTCCAGGCACAGACACGATTGGAGACCTGGTTTGCAACCTGGTTATGTGCCCTGACTGGGGAATCGAACCTGCGACCTTTGGGTTCACAGGCCGGCGCCTTAACCACTATGCTACCAGCCAGGGTCACTAGTAATTCTTTAATGTCATCAAATATCTAATCAGCATTCATATCCCCCAATTCATCTTAATTATTTACATTTGCTGCCTCTCTAATACATAACAGAGTAAGCTCAAGAGGATAGAGATTGAATCCATAGTGTTTTCTCCTATACTGACAGCATCTGGCACATAGTAGGGGCTTGATGATCATTTATTAAGCAAATGAAAGCAAGAAGGGCCCTTGTTGGTTCTACAGTATTTGGTAGCACCAGGTTGGAGAGATGTCATGGAAGGCTTCCTAGAAGACAGGCAGGACAGTTGAATAGAAACTTGCAGAATTAAGTGTTTGCCAGATGGAAGGGTCATTGCAGGTATATAAGTATGGATGTAATTCTGATGGTGCTGAGGAGTGGGGGTCAGAGCTACATATAGCCCACCTGCAGTAGTAGAGAGAGGGGACAACTGCTAGTGGCAATTTGTCCATTTTTGTGTATAGCCCCTCCCTGATGAATGGGACAAAGAGATAAACTATTAAGTCTACTTTGACACATCTACATCCTGGCCAAGCCCATCCAAGCTAAATAAATTTAGTATAAGCTGAACCATTAACACTCAGCTACCTGACGGACCCAACAAGGGCAGCAAGGACAGCCCAGTGACCTCAGATGATTCTGAAACCTGGGGAAAATACTCCAGCAAGACTAAGTCATCTGATCATGAGACTCATCTCCTGACTGTCGCTGCTCACAAAGAGCTGGCCAAGGACATTCCATCTCTGCCAGGCCACCAAGCCAAGTTCCCAGGACAGTGATCCACTCTGCTCCCCTCCCCATGACACCCAAGGGAAAACACAGAATGGTCCTGTGTCCATGGGCAGGCAGACACCTGCCCCAGTGCCAGCAAAATAACCACCATGGTTGCACCAGGCTAGGGGGTGGGGCTGTCACTGGTGGAGCCCCAGTGATTTATGACACTGGGCTCATCAACAGGGAGGTGCCCAGTGGCATCTCCAACTTCACAGGGCAAGGTTGCTCTCTTCAGTGATTTATGGATCCAGAGTGAGCCTGTCATCTTTTTCCTTCCCTTCTTTCTGTCCCCTCCTACCAGGACAAATGAGTTTCACACCATCGTGGGCATGATGGGTATGGTGACAAAGACAAAGAGGCTCCATTTGTCCATCTCCCCTCTGCACCTGCTCTGAGGGAATTACGGCTGTTGGTCAGTGGCCACATCCATTTTGCTGGCAACCTTGGTTCTTTATTTGGTGCTTGAACCACAGCACAGCCATTATAGTCTCACTATGGCTCACTATGGTTGTCAGGATCTGTTGCACATCTATATATAGACTATGAGATCAAGGGTTTCTCTTCTTGTGTCTTTCCCCCTGTCTTCCTTTTTCCCTTCTATAGGAACCCATAAATCTTAGCTTGATCGCTTGGTGTGAAAATTGAGGGAGGTGGGGTTTCCTTCCATAAGAGTAGAACATTCATGAAAACTGCCTTCTCTGCTGCCACCAAGTAGCTCATGCCTTGAATGTGCTACGTTTGTGCTGTAAAAGGAGCTGGTTTCAGGCTTTTCCCAAAATCATCCCTTTGCTCCAGGAGGTCAAAGAGAACAAGGAAATGGCATCCACCTCTCTGTTGTTCTCAGATGCCCCATATTACTCTTATGCTCCATCAGGGCAGTGGTGTCCTCAGGTTTTGGGACATGGCAGAGGCACAGCCAAGACAGAGCAGGAGGGATGTGGGGAAGTTCCTCCCGCCTCACCAGTGCTGGAAGCCAAAGTTCCTTGGCAGAGAATCTTGACTCACTCAAACCCACAGGGGCACTTGGGCATCTACCAAGTTGCTGGCATCTGTGAAAAATCACTGGCAAAAGGCAACAAGCAGCCACCCTGTGAGTTGCAGCCCCTTCTCCTCTGCTGAGCACTGGTGGGTGGTGAGGATGGGGAAAAGGGTGGACAGTCCAGCACCAAGATCCCCGCTCTCACCTTGCAACAGCCCCTCTGCTCAGAACAGACCCAAGCCAGGCTGATTGGGTTTCAGCTCCAAATGTGGCAGCCAGCAGTGGGATGTGTCAGGTCTCGAGGAGGCCAAGACCGGTTCTCTGACTTGGCCAAGACTGCTGCATGTGGCCACCATTCTTCTGGTGTCTGGTGGCTTTCATGGCCTCCACCAGCCTGCCTGTGCCCCTTCCACTGTGGCTTCAATGTATGAATTCGGGGAGTGGGGACACAAATATTTAGTCCATAGCAGCCATGTAGCCATTTAGCGTCAGAGCTAGGGTTTGAACACGGATGATCTGACTCTAGTGTATTCTACTGCTTATGATATTTTCCATACATGATATACTATATGACTGTACTGTATGTTTTGATTATGTTCCTATGTGAATAAACATATACCTACAATGTCATTTTAATGACTGCACCATTAATGAAGTGATACAAAAGGAAAAGTCTAAATTCTTCTACTTAATCCTCACATGACTGTATTGCTTTATACCTTTGTAAAATAAGGACAGTAAGCCCTGGCTAGTGGCTCAGTGGATAAGGTGCCAGCCTGAGAACCCAAAGGTCGCTGGTTCGACTCCCAGCCAGGGCACATAACCAGGTTGCAAGCCAGGTCTCCAGCCAGGTCCCCAGCTGGAGGCAGGTGAGGGGCAACCATACATTGATGTTTCTCTCCTTTTCTTCCTCCCTCCCTCCCCATCTCTCTAAGAATAATGAATAAAATATTTAAAAACAATACTGTTCCCCCTTATTCATGGCATTAAAATGCCAGTTTCTGACTGTGGCATTCAAAGCCTTCTGCACTATGACCCAACTGGCCTTCACAGCTCAACCTCTCTAGTCCGATGCCCCTAGAAGATGCACAACTCTTTTTCACCCATCCTGTACTTTCCTGCTTCTACATCTTTGTCTGATGACATGACCTCCCTTTTAAGACCTTCTCAAATATAATTTTCTCTGTGTGTTCTTCATTGATCCCTGTTAAGCCCCCTAGCTTCTGAGTTCCCTTCTTATGTGGCTTCACATTGTGTGTCCTGCTCACCAAGGACATTCTGCCAACAAATACTCATTGAATGATATTTTCTAGAATCCCTGGTCAAAGAGGTCCTAGAAGCTCTCCTTTGTGGGCCCCTCTCTCACAGGGCATGCTGACTTCCTAGAGCCCTGGCCTGGGATGGCTAATGATTGAATACATTTCTGACTTCGTGTGAGAAAAGCCCCTGAAATGGAGCCACAGCTATTTTTCAGCCACCTGGAGGCTCTCTGTATTTTCTTCCCAACTAATGTGTAAGCTGCAGGAGGGCAGAGGTCATGTGTCATATGTTTGTACCTATTCTCACTCTTCTGACCATGGGCAAGCAAAATGGTGTGTAGAATAGAGGCCCCATGGACAATGGCATGGTGGTTACTGATTTTGTAGGTGGTAGAGTATATCACTAAGAAAGACACTGCTCTGCACAACCATCTAGGGCATGGGTGGCAAACACAGGGCCCACGGGCTGAATCCAGCCCTCCACATTGTTTTATCCAGCCCAGCACCTTTGACCCAGCACCTTGTTTCTATGCAGCCTGCTTCACTGTTAAGGAGTAGTTATATTTATACGGCCCTAAAATTACATTCAGACTTTTGAAGGCAACCGCGAGGCTGATGTGGTCCCTGTGAAAATGAGTTTGACATCCCTGCGGTAGGGCTAACAAAGGGAAAGGTACCTGGTCACTGTTACTTGTACTTCAGCCAGAGGAAACGGAGCTGCAGGCTGACTCCCAGGCTGTAAGATTTTGATGTGGCTGGTGGCTTCTACTTAAACCAGCTGGGAAACCTGTTAGGGGACTGACGGACAAAGTCTTTCCCATTCCACTGGTTCTTCAGCCCAATATAGCATCTTAGGCCAGGAGTTGGCCAACTTTTTTCTGTAATGGGACAGATAGTAAATATTTTAGGCTTTGTGGGTCACAGAATCTCCATTGTAATTACTCAACTCTGCCTTATAGTGTGAAGGCAGTCCCAGACAACATGTAAACGAATACATGACTGTGTTCCAGTAAAACTACGATGGACACTAAATTTGGAATTTGATGTTATTTCAGCATCCTAAAACAGTCTTCTTTTGATTTTTAAAAACCATTGAAAAATAGAACCTTTCTGTTTGTGGGCTGCTCTCCAGCCTCTGAGTATAAGATTTTCTTTTGTTTCATGGAAATACTTTTCAGACAACTTGGCGTCAGAATCACTGAGGGGTGGAGGGCAGTACCTGTGACAAGTGTAGCTTCCTGGCCCCCACACCAAACTCACCAAGCAAGATTACTGGGGAATCCATCTAGGAACCCACTATTTTAGCAGATTTCCCTAGGTGATTGTGTGGAGAACCATTTTAGCCAAAAGGAAACAAAGACCAACCTTTTCAATTTTGGCAGAAAAATGAGGTCAACCAACAAAACAAGTGCTTCTTACCTGACCAAGCTCTTTTCGGATATAAAACCCTTTTGGCTTTCCCACACTTCTTCTTTTTTTGTAAATATGGAACGCTTCATGAATTTGTGTGTCAGCCTTGCACAGGGGCCATGCTAATCTTCTCTGTATCATTCCAATTTTAGTATATGTGCTGCCGAAGCGAGGACTCTCCATTTATAAGGTGTTTCAATCTTTCTCAGCCTCCAAGTGCTGTGTTTTCTGGAGAGAATAAGTGGGCAGCTGAGCTTTTCTCACACAAGTGTTGATTGCTTATTCTGAGTCCACTTCCCTATTTCTTTTTTCTAGCTAAAAGAATCTCAGTTTTATTTTGATATCTAGCTTTAAGGAAGACGATTCTATTGCGGTGAGCTACTGGTAAATGTTTATTAACTGGCTTTTTAGGAAAAGAATGCCATGTGTGTAGTATTTGCCAATCCCTATGGTATAAGTATGCTCATTATGACCAATGTCGAGCTGCCAACATGAGGTCACTTAATGAAGGGTCAGGAAGAGATGCACACTGTCAGCTCTTGCAGGCTGGTGTGTGCGGGTTCCAACCTGACATTGCCCTATCAACACTTTGGGATCAATAGTCTAAGTCAATCAGTCATGGTGAGCCCATCCTGTCAGTGGTTGGCTTGTGAGCAAAAAAACATTCTGGGATGGGATTGGACACTTTAAGAAAAGTTTTCTTTATCCGTGAAGGCATGAGTGACTTCTCCTTTTCCACTGGGCATGACTGAGCTGCTGTAATTCATATTGCACTGCAATGTGGCACTGGCAGTCACCCTGTGGTCAGGAGGGCAGCTGGCCTCTAGACAACTGACTGAACACATCATGGATTGCTGAACAGAGATAGGGTCCTTGGTGATGCAATCAAGCTGCTGCATTGACCAGGTCTGACAGCATTGTGTATTAGGACTTCTATTTATGTGTATTCAGAAAAGCTCCAGATGGTATATAACCTGGTTAAGTAAGGGCGTTGTTTCTAGCAGCAGGAAGCTTCCCAATGGATGCATCTTCTCTGCATTCATCACTCAGAAATGAAAAAGAGGACACGTGAGTCATCACCCAGTCTTGAGCACCTCACCATGGGCAGATGCAGAATAGAACTTTAAGGGCTCAGATGCAATGGACCACAAGTCAGTTTCTCATGACTCATTATCTTTCCCCCTGTACCACCCTCCAAAGCCATTTACCATGTGAAATGTCACCAACTTTCTTTCTCACCTATCTCGTTCCAGTACTGCTAGCACGAGTGATGTAAGGCATTGTCAGGGCTTCGGCAACAGTGTGTGTGGCTGAGGTTTAAATGAATTTCATCAGCATGATTAAATACTTATTACATGAGTTAAACATACGGGCTTCATTAAGCTAGTGAACTCCCAGGAACCTCCTCTTCTGTTTATACAACCCATCTGGACTCTCAGATTACTTTAAAGAAATGGGATAAATGGAGTTCGCTATGACAGCCAGGTCGTCTTTCAGCAGTATGCTCTCAGAGGAAACTCATCTTCCATTGCTAACTCTGGCTTCCATACAACTGGGTGCAGAGGTTTTTTCCATCTGCTTCTGGCCTCTGTTAAAGCCTGACATGATGCTGAAATTGAGACTTTAAGTGTAACTTGCCAGGACATGACAGACATACTTTTCTCATTGAAGCATGGAATATTGTCTAAGGTCATTTGCAAGCTCAAGCCTTGGGCCTTTTACAAGGAGGGCACACCTTGAAAGCAAAATAAAGGACAAGGTTTAATTAACTTACTGGGGCTCTGTTAGTCGTTATTAGAAGCTCTTTATCAAATTAAAGGCCTGCTGGGAAGGCAGCTGAATGCCGAGAAGCAGCGCCATGCGTTAAGTGCCAAAGTGGGTTTTAATTGGCTGTTTAAATGAGGAAAAGCTCCCTGCAGTGTGACAGACACACATAGTGGGTATGTGCAAGCACACACGCCTGTGTACACATGTGTGCGCACATGCATGGATCTCCAGGCAGTCTGGGAAATCATAGGAATCACCGTTTTTGAAAACTGACAACCCCCAAATCAGGACCACAATCCTAGCAGGAAGGGGACCCTGAAGCCTGTGGCATTCCATACTCAGTAAATGCCACAGTTATTATTTCTGATAATAATACATAACAGTGACGGAACAATAACTTGTTGGAACGCTGCCAGTTTTATAGTGTACATAGTCCAACTGCACTGACAAGATCCTCCTAACTCTAGGACCAAGCTCAGGCTTTTGCCTTGCCCCGCCTGTCTATCAAGCTATTGACAAATAAAATGGGGACGCAATGCTTACCCTGCAGGAATGTCATAAGATTTACTTACACAAAACTTTTCGCAGTGCCCAGCATGTACTGAAAGCTCAATGAAATGATTACGTTGTTTTGACCAAAGTGTTTTCTTTTATACTCTTTAAAAAGATTGTTGGGGACCATTTATTCCTAATAGCCCCAGTTGGGATGAGAGGCAAAATGGTGGCTAAGAGCATGAACTTTGGTGTTGGATTTATGTGGGTTTGTGTGCTTGGTCCACCACATTAGGGGGTCTCTCCGAACCTCCTGCTCCTTTTCTAGAAAACAGAATAAATCCTATCTACTTCACAGAGTAGTGGGGAAACCACATGTCCATGATGGCAAAGGCCTTAGCCCAATGTGACCATCGTGCTTATTAGGATGGTGTTTGTTTTCCTCAGTGAGAGACTGGGACACAGTTACAGAGTAGCTGCCGGACAGGCCCTAAGGTCACCTGCCATCCTCACAGAGGCTGCTAGCAGAAGTTCACTGAGTCAAACCATTGGTGGAATTTATAGGATGGAACCTTCACAACCGAATGTGGCAGAAATGGGGCTTTGGGGGACACATCTAGGACACAAGGTGGGCAGAGGCAGAGCTTTGGAGTCGGTCTCCTGCTGGTGCTCACTGCGGCCTCTGTCTGGACCCATTTTGACCGAGGAGGACAACATGGCATAGGTAGGACCAGGGGCCAGACCTCCAAACTGGTGTGTTCTACTGAGCATCTTGTTGAGGTGAGAGTTTCACCTGGTGGGAAAATATTATTCTAAAAAAAAAGCTTTCATTCCATAAGCAAGTTTATTATATCCCCCCTTGTAAAAAGGAATGCTATTGGTACTCAGAGCTTGTCGTTTAAGAGAAACTCTTAAACAAAGTTCTTATAACATCAAGAGCTCCCACGTTTCCTTACCAGGATGACGTGAGGTAGCCACCACACCTTTCGGATTCCCATCAGCACCACAGTTTGGTGTCGAGTTATGGGGAAGGTGAGGGCGACTGGAGAATCTGCAGAGCTGGTAGAGGGCTTTTGAGGAAGTTGGCGATGTTAAAGGACCTCAACCTACCGCTGCTGATGGGGGGCTTAAAACATGGGTCCTTGGAGCCAGTTTGAATTGGGAGATACTTTCCTAAAGGCTGCAAAAACGAAGCTCCCCGTTGAAAGCCTGTGGCTACGTGCGTTTAAATCCACACCCTGTTTCAAAAACACCGCAGTTCTGGGCTATCCCTGATGCACCAGCAAGGAGGAGAACAAACTCCTGCGTTCCCCCACACCCTTGCTGGGGCTTGGAGGGGCAGCGCTCGCTCAATTTTACGGCCCAGACAGGCTTTGAACATGAAACAGAAGCGTCCCAGGGCTTTTACAAATGAGCCACCGCGGGCTGGGTGTCAGGGCACGGATTCATGGGCTGCCGGGGGGTGCCTGGCTCTTGCCATTACAAATCGGGGTGGGGGGGGGGGGAAGGCCTGCCTTCTTCTTCATTCCGCCCATTTCACACATCCTTGGCAGCTGGGCTCCCCATGCTTCCCGAGGCCGAGCCGAGCAGGAGCGGGTCAGCAGGCGCCTTCCCGCTGCCGTTTTAAGCCTTGGCCTGGGTCCCGCCCCTGCGCGGGAGACAGACGGGCCTTTGTGCGCCTGGGGCCGGCTAAGCCAGGATGTGACTGCAAGCTGGAATCTGACCTTTCATGGGCTCCAGCACCTGTCAGAAAAACGAACAAGCTTGGGGTGTTTTTTCCGCTCCGGACTTAAATGCCAGTTTTGTGACTCCCTCACAGTGGACCCGGGCCAAGGCAGTTGCGGTCAACTCCAGCCCTCGGAGGGGCGAACCTGAGACACGAGGGACGGACAGCCAGCTCGCGGCGCGGGAGGAATTCGCGGCAGGCAGAGCCGGCGCTCTGAGCCCCAACTCGGGAAGGAGCAAACCGGCCCTGTCGCTCTGCACTCCTGTAGTGTGTGCGCGTGTGCGTGCGGGCGTGCATTCAGCATGGAACAGAGACCCAGTCACAGTGACCCTGACACAGGCGGCCGTCCAGGGACAGTTGTGGCACACCGTCGCCTGGCCTGTGGCTGCTGTCTGAGCATGAGTACATGGGTGAGACTTGGGTTGAGCTCTGCCACATACAATCCGCAGGACCCAGATGAGCAATTGCACCTCCCTGAACCTCAGCTTCCCCAGCTGTTACGTAGGTAGAAAAGTGGCTTATTCCACAGGTCGAAAGCACCAAGTCAATCGCTACCTTTCCCTCCCCGGCTGCAGGGCATGCTTGGGCTGGAGGACAAGTGAGGCTGTCACCACTGTCACCGGAATGCCCCATGGACACATCCTAAGCAGACCATGGAAGAGCATGTTAGGGTGGTCTGACAGAAAATGGAGGCTCTGCCCCCGGTGAATCTCAAAGAGATAAGCCAGCCTTCTTTGGAGGGGGTGAAGCTAAACTTTGGAGCCAGGTAGCCACGATTGACAGCTGGTGGGGACTGGCCCCAGAACTGAGGTGCTGGCCAGGAGAACAAATAGCTGTGTCCCAGTCCCAAGCTGGAATGTGGCTGTTGATTTGCAGCAAGCTGCTTCTCACATGGGCATCTCTACTCAGTTGGCTCCAGTGTGAGGAGAGCGGAGATTTATTTGAACAGTTCTGTTGAAGAACACAGCGTAGGCCTGTTAGTAAATAAACAAAGAGGCTGTCAAGCCATTACCTTTATATAGTTTGATTTCAAAATGATAATGGTACTTGTCTAGACTATACATTGTGTACCCTTTTGGTTCCTAATGTTTGAAACGGAGTTTGCAGTGTGCCGGACTCTTCTCCTTCAGCGCATTGCGTTTAATCCTCACAAGAATTCCCTTACAAGGAAGCTTCTATGATCCCTATTTCAAAGGTAAGGGTAGAGGCTTAGGGAGGTTGAGTAATTGCCCAGCATCATCCAAACAGTAAATAGCAAAGCCATGATAACAATCTCAGGTCCCTCTGTTCCAGGGACCGAACTCTTTACTATGCAAACCCTATGTTGCCTCTTCCTGTGGTTTCTTGAAGTGTCATTCCTTTACTACAAAGGATGGTCATAATTTGATTTGTTGACTTAAAGGGTTACTTTAATCAAATTGCATGCTGTCAACATAGTCTTCTATACCTTTCAGAAATATCTGGGTTTAAAAAACTCCAAATGAAAATTTTTTAATGCTCTAAATTAGATTTTCACTGGTAAACATGTTATCTGATTATGCTATTATTTGATGTTTGATAAATAGTCACTGCTACTGTTTGATATTCGGTTGAACAGCTAAAAGGTGGCTTGTTTTAGTCGTAATCTGAAATACATTAAGAAGGGTCAGTCAAACCCAGGCAAGCTTTGCTAAAGGTTTTTTGCATTGGTCACAGTTTTGACTTATAGATCATGAATTAGTTGCAGATGTCGACAGTAATATGGAGTGTATGGAGGGTCAGGAGAACACTTCATTCCCATTTGAGTGGAATTTAGAACTTTAAAAAATACTCTGTTAATTCTGAGCTGCCAACATATACACATTCATGCGTGTGTATAACTCCCTGGAAAAACAATCAGATTTTTGGAAGGAGTACACCATAATTCTATAGACATTATAATTCAATTCATAAATATTTGGGTTTTAAAGAGACAATTGTGGCAACAAAAAAAGAATAAGGAGAATCATTTTTATATTTCTCTCATTTCTATAACCTAAGCACTTAACGTTTAATAATTACAGTAATTGCTCATAGAAAAATAATAATGAGAATAATGAGAAGCACAGCAACTCATGGCAAAGTGCTGAGCACTCTGCTTGTCTATTATTCCATCCATTCTCATGCTCACTCTCTGAGTTAGGCTCCAACAGTAGCTCATTTAGAGCTCAGGAAAATGGAAAGTCATGGTGGCCATTGGAACTAGCTCTGGCTGGGTGCCTCACTCCCTGGTTGTGCCATGCCTAGAGTGAGGCTCTGTGTTTGATAACAATAGTAGCTACTCTATAGAAGCCAACAGATTTAGAAAGGGCTGAGATGAAGACGCTAGAACTTATAGGAGGAAGGATGTGGTGAAGTCCAAGCTCCCTGTGAAAGAAACAGGAAAGAAAGATACTCCTATAGCTCATTGGTCTCTGTGGGTTGGCCCATAGGCCAAATCTAAAACAAGGCCTGTTTTTATACAGCCCCAGAGCTGAGATCCATTTTTATATTATTAAAGGGTTGAAGGAAGAGGCCCTGGCCAGTGTGGCTGAGTTGGTTGGAGCATAACCTTTCAGTCATGGGTTTGATTCTGGGTAAGGGCACATACGTAGGTTACAGGTTCCATCCACAGTCGGGGCCCCATCCACAGCCAGGGCCCCATCCACAGCCGGGGCCCATATCATCCCCTGTCCATCCTGGGGGAGGCAGCCGATCGATGTTTCTCTCTCTTTCCTTTCCTTTCTTCCTTTCTCTTTAAAAGCAATTAAAAAAAGAAAAAGTCCTCAGGTGAGGATTAAAAAAATAAAAATTAAAGGTTGAAGAAGGAGGAAGAGGAAGAAGAGGTGGTGGAAGGAGAAAGAGGAAAATATGCGACAGACAATACATGTCCTCCAAAGCTTAAACTATTTACTACTTGGCCCTTTATAGATAGGGTTTGCGAATCCCTGGTCTAGACCAGTGTTAGTAGAAGTATAGTTCAGCCACACATGTAATCTACCATTTTTAAATAGCCGCATTAATAAAGTAAAAAAAAAAAAACACAAGTAAAATTCATTTTAATAATGTTTTTATTTAACCCGGAATATCCAAAATATTATCATTTCAAAATGTAATCAATGTAAAAATGATTGATGAAACACTTAGCATTCCATTTTTCATATTTAATCTTCGAAAGCCTACAAGTGTTTGATATGACACATCTGAGTGGGGACTGGCCTCATTTTCAGGGTTCAGTTGTAATGTGGTAAGTTGCTGCACTATTGGACAACGTGATTGTAGAGGTTGATGAGTGGATGGGATTTTGATGTGGGCAGTGGGAAGATGTCCGGGCATAGCCTCCAAACTACTGATGTTTGGTGCTGCCTAAGTCCTTGTTCTGGAGGCTGTCCTGTTCACTATAGGATGTTTAGCAACATCTCTAGACTCTGCCCACTTGATACCAGTTGCACCCCCCACTGTTGTGACATTGTCCTGGGCTGAGAACCACTGGTCCAAAGCCTGTGTGTGAGAACGCACCTGAAAGCACCCAGAAAATCTCCTCTACCTCCTCACTTTGTTAGAAGAAGTATAATTGAAGGAGAGTAAGGGGAGTTTTGGTAGAAAAAGCTGGGCAGAGCTCAGTCTAAAGCATTGAAACTTACTCCCTCAGCAATGACAGTCATCAAAGAATCCTGAGCAGAGGAATGGAATTAGCAAAGTTACAAATTAAAAACATTTTTTCTTCCATTTTTGTATAACTGGATTCTTTCTCTTTTTTCTTTTACTGGCACAAATTATACACACACACACACACACACACACACACACATATATATATATATGTATATATATATACATATATATATATATATATTTTTCCCCCCTCAAAGAAAAGCATTATTTAAAGAGCAAATGCCCCCACCCTGCATCTGGTGGGTGGTTTTTATTAAATTCCAGTAGAGGGATGGGTTTCCAAAGCAATCATCCAGCCCCATGGTGAGCAGGCTCCCTGCCACTCAGCTGACATTCCACCCTGCAGGAGCTGGGGAGAGAGGAAAATCAACAGAGAGCACACGAAGGGACTGAAGCTTAGGCTGCTGGAGTTTCCCAGGAGACCACTTGGTGTTCCTGATGAAGTCAATGCAGCACAGGGTGGAGGCAACCTGATAAACTCTGCATTGCATAGTTGCTGAACTGTTTATGGGCTCAGCCCCTGACATCCAATGGCTGTAGACTTGTTTAAGTTATTGTTTAATAATAATAATAGTAATAATAATATAAATATGTACTATGGAAACAAACAAACAAAAAATCAGAATTACCTTCTGGAGGGCAGGCCCTTTGTAGTACTGGCTTTCCCCTCTAGGTGAGTGTTCTAGGAACACATCTGTATCAGGGTACCAGCTGGCATTGTTGTAAGAGGCTGTGTTTGGCTTCAGTGAATTTTTTTTTGAAGACTCTTTCAACGAATTTGCCCTTTTCATAATGGGTGATTTCTGTATGCCCATGCCCACACCGTGCTGAGTGTTCAGCAGTTTTTGACCAAAAATGGCATGACCCTCATTCCCAACCCCCATATTCACCTGATCTCACCCTGAAAACTTTCTCTTGTGTTTCCCTCAATGAAAAACATCCTCAAAGAGAAATATTTTGCTGATGTGGAAGAGGTGAAACAAAAAACAGCAGAAGCCCTCAAAGGTATCAAAATCAACACGTTCAAAAACTGTTTTGAGCAGTAGAAAAAAATGTCTTGATTGGTGTATGGCATCAAACAGAGAGTGTTTTGAAGGTGACTGAAGTTTAAACATGTAAGAATAAATACACAATTTTTAATACATACATTCCAGGGTTTTGAGGTCCCCCCGTCATGTAGGTCTTGATGGTTGACCATGTGCTTTTGTGTGTACATAGTCATGTTTAATAGTTACACATCATGATATGATGCTGAAGGAGATGTGCATACTGTAGGTGTATGTTTTGGGATTTGTCCTTTTGGGGAGACTCTGGGGCTTTATGTCCATCTCCTGGGTATTCCCTTTGCCGTTGGGATCCACTGTAGCCCCTCTCCAACCTGCTCTGTGCCCTGCCTGGGTTTTATCAGCTGGACTCCTGGCTCTCATTTCCTGATAGGCTCCGCCTAAGGGAGGCTCAGCGGGAGATCACAAGTTTGGGAGGTGAGGTTGGGCTCTTTGTTCCCTGTCCCTTGCACCAGGCTTGGCAGTTCTACATCGCTCCCCAGCTCCTGTGAGGACAGACCTCATCAGATGCTGGGAACTGCTTCCTCTCCTGGTCCTTTCAGGCCCAAGGATGGGAAGGCACAGCACTGCTGTGGGCCCCAGGGTGCTTTGTCACTCTGTGTAGATAGACCCACAGCCCTGCAAATGGTTCATTCATCCACTCTCTTCAGTCACCCCCCTTGACTGTGCCATCTGTTTCCTGCTGGGACTCTGATTGACACCACAGCTCCCTTTAGCTTCTACTGAGGAGAGTCCCTATCATCCTAATGTTTAATCAGGAAAATTCAAGCAAAGCTAAAGGTAGTAGCTTGGCCTTTGCAGTCAATGTGTGCATTTAATAGCTAGAGAAGCTGGGCATGGAGTTTCTGTGGCTTTTCCTGGGTTACCGAGTAACTTGGTACAAGAAAACCTTCTTTTATAAACCCCAATCCCACACACCCAATTCTGTTCAGGAGAGGAATGTATGTAAATGCTTAATTCGATGTTTTTCTTTCTGGAATTTCTAACAATAATAATGGAAAAAGAACTTGGGGAAAAGTGTCAAAGAAAATCACGTTGGTGTTTTCTTTTCCGTACGTGTGGATTGTTTGAAGTAATCCAAACCTGAGTGTGAGCAACGGTGTCTGAACCAGATGCGTCAGCCATCAGCAGGCTGGCCTGGTGACCGGGTGTCAGCAGAGGGAGTTGTGTGGGCTCCCAGCCCCTCTCTGCTGTCAGCCTGGTTCTGCCCCACGGGAAGCAGACCTGGAAGCCACATCACCTGCACTTCCTCACAGTCTCACTAATTACACAGGGGATAGGCCCCACTCTGTGTTGTGTCTCAGCCAGTTTAACCAGAGGAAATGACTAAGGCCGATTAGCTGAAAAGGGCTGGGTCTTGATTAAGATGCCTCCCAGCTACTAGCACACTGCAGGCTCTTAATTGTGTAAAATTTATTAAGAACCACTAACAGCAAAGATATTATTAGTAGGTAGAGTACTGGAAAAGTGCAGCAAAAGAGAAGGCAGGAATTCTCAGGACAGGCGAAGCAGAGGGCACTGCCTCTCTATTCAGCCTCCTTGGGCAGGTAGGGGTGGGGTGTGGACACCTGCAGGACATCAGGGCTCTAGTCTTGGCTCACTGAGTGACGTGAGGCCAATTTCTTCAGTATTTTATTCTCAGTTTGCCAGCAAGAGAGATGCATGGACTTCAAACACTATTAAGTTAAATGCCCCTTAATCCTGACTTTATATGAAAATTACCTGGGCAATTTTTAAAAATGGTGCGTGATTTTTGCTGCACAATTGGGTTAGGATTGCTGGAGATGAGGTCCTGGCACTGGTGTATAGTGTTCTGTGAGCAGATACAGTACCTCCCTCAAACCAGGTGAGAGAGCAGGGAGGGGAGAGGAGGGGGTCATTGGTTGCTAGGGACCTGAATTTGGAGGGATGGTACTGCCTTGAAAGGAACATGAGGAAATTTGGGGGATGATGTAAAGGGGAGGGGAGCATGCACACTGGGTTTTGATGAAAAAATGACATGACTATGGGCCATGATTAAAAACTTGAGAGCAGCCACGCTACTGTCCTTGCCACATAGTGGACACTTGAGAAACAAATGTTTAGCGACAGGGAGGGAAGAAAAGGGGAGCGTGCAACAGAAGAGGAAAATAAAAAGGAGGGAGACAGGAATGATGGAGGGACATTAGGATAGTTTTTTGTCCTCAATGTTTGTGGAAATCATGGGCACAGCCAAGCAGGCTTTACCTGAATTTTAGAAAACAAACTGAGAAGACAGAAGGGAGGAAAAGATAGGAGGTAACCAAAAAGTTCATGAACCAAACCTCACAAATCAGTCCTGACATTTCATCATCTCATTTTTGACTCATTCTGATTTGTGGGCCTTGATATAGTAGGAATTTTCAATAAATTTTAATTTCCTGTTGGTTTGAGGAGATTTAAAACTGTGATATTTGAAAATATTTTAGGGCAATCCAGTGCTTTGTTGCCAACTGGATTTCTCTTTGGCTAGGCTCTGAACTGAAGGTGATTCCAGCATTGCTTTGTGGCCCTGGTCTAAGAAAACTAGTACAACCTTGATTTCAGTTCACTCCTCTGGGTGAAAGACTAGCCAGAAACCTCTGGGCCTTTTAAATGAACTATTCCAGAAACTCAGTATATTGGTCTACAACAGAATAAATACTATTAGAGAAAAAGAGGAACGTGTCTTAAATGAAGGAGGGTTAAATTTATCAGAAAAATATAACCTTACATGCTTATGCACCTAATAAGAGAGCTTCAAAAAAGACAACACAAAAACTCCTACAGATTGGCCCAAGATAAATAAAGGCATACGTCTTCATGAAAACTTACACAGAAATGTTAATAGTACCTTTAGCCATCGTTGCCAAAGCTGGAAACCAGCCAGATCTCCTTTGACTAGTGAATACCTAAATAACTAAATTATCGTACATCTATATCATAAAATACTACTCAGCAATGAAAGAGTGGGCTATTGATACATACAATAGCATGTTAAGTTGAAAGAAGATCAATTCATTTGTATGACATTGTATAAAAAGTCATTCTGTAGGGATAGAAGTCAGATTATCAGTTGCCAGGGACCTGAATTTGGGGGAATGGAACTGTTTCTAAAGGAACATGAGGAGATTTTGGTGGCGATGTAGATAGATGTTCTATGTCTTGGTTGTCATGGTGCTTATACAACAGCATCAGTTTGTCAAAATCATAGAAAAGTATGCCTAAAAGGGGCAAAGTTTCCTCTCTGTCATTTATTCTTCATAACTCCCCAAAATCATAGAGGAATATTATAAGCAATTTTATGTCAATAAATTCAATAATTTAGGTAATAGGATAAAGTCTTCAAAAGACACAAAATCTCTAAGACTCATTCCAGCGGAGATAGATCATGTAAATAATTCTGTATCTATAGTATTAAAGCAATTGACATTGTACTTAAAACCCTTCTCACAAAGAAAATTCCAATCATATGTGGCTTCTCTAGTGAACCTAGTGTTAAGAGATAACTATTACCAATTCAATTTGGTATACTTCCTGACTCATTTCATGAAACTATCTTTACCCTGATACCAAAAAACAAAGGCATTGCAAGAAGAGGGAACAAAGACCAATTTCCCTCATGACATTATCCCGAAAATGTTTAACAATTTAAGTAAATCCAATCTGTCAATATATTAAAAACATAATGCATTATGACTAAGTGATGTTTATCTCAAGAATTCAAGGTTGGCTTAATATGAAAAAAATCAATATAATTAATCATGTTACCAGACTGAACAAGTAAAAGTAAATGATCATCTCAACACATGCAGATAAAGCATTTGACAAAATTCAACACTGGTTTCATATAAAAACTCAGTGAACTAGAAATAGATGGGAGTTTCTTCATCTTGATAAAAAGCCAAGTATGAAACCCGTGTTACAAGAAATGTTAAAGGGTCTTCTTGAAGAAGAAGAAAAAAAATACCAATAATAGAATGGTAATAAATACATACGTATCAATAATTACTTTAAATGCAAATAGATTAAATGCTCTAATCAAAAAACATGGTGACTGAACGAATAGCAAAACAAGACCCTTACATATGCTGTCTACAAGAAATTCACTTCAGATCAAAGGACACACACAGTGTGAAAGTAAAGGGATGGAAAAAGATACCTTTATGAAAATGGAAACAAAAGCAAACAAGCTGGGTTAGCAATACTTATACCAGACAAAATAATACTTTAAAACAAAGGCCAGCCCTGGCTGGTGGCACAGTGGATAAGGTGCCGGCCTGTGAACCCAAAGACCACTGGCTCAATTCCCAGCTAGGGCAACATAACCAGGTTGCAAGCCAGGTCTCCAGTTGGGTCTGTAGCTGGAGGCAGGTGAAAGGCAACCATAGATTGATGTTTCTGTCCTTCCCTGTCTCTCTCCCTTCCCCTCTCTCTGAAGAATAATAAAATCTTAAAAAAAAAAAAAAAAATGCCATTACAGGAGACAAAGAAGGACCCAGAACCTCTAGTTCTCGGTATTTATCTAAAGAAACTCAGAGCACTAAGTTGAAAAGACATATACAAATTATAGAGAAAATATGCAAAAAAGATTGAACTGGATTAGGCCAAGATTGCTTAGAATGTAAAAAAAACATAAACCTTGAAAGATAAAAATTGATAAACTGGACTTTTTCAAAATTATAAGCCTTTGCTCTTTAGAAGACACTATCAAGACAATGACCAAGCAAACCATTGGTTGGGAGAAATTATTTGTAAAATATATACATAATAAAGAACTTGTAGCCTGAATATATTAAAAACTCTTACAACTCTGCAATTAAGGAGAAACAATTGGACAAAAGATTTGAACAGTTTACCAAAGAAGATATACAAGTGGCAAATAAGGACATGAAAATTTGCTGAACATCATTAAGGAAATAAAAATTAAGATAAGTGAGATATTGCTACACATGCAATAGAATGACTAAAATTAAAAATACTTTAATACCATGTGTTGGTGAGGATATGGAGCAACTGAAACTATCTTCCATTACTGATGGGAAATACAAAATGGGACAGTCCTTTGGAAAAGTTTTTCATAAAATTAAATGTATACTTATCATATGCCCCAGCCACTCAATTCTTTGTTACATAAGGAAAATAAAAACGTGTTCACACAAAGATATGTACATAAATATAACAATCTCATTTTCAGAAGCTAAAAGCTAAAACAATCCAAAAATCCATTAACTAATGAACAAATAAGCAAATTGTCCTATTTCCTTACAACAGAATACTTCTCAGCAACAAAAAGAAATGAGCTACTGATAACAGGCAATGACCTGGTGACTCTCAAAGGCATTATGCTGAGTGAAAGAAGCCAGATGTGGAAGACTACATGCTGTATGATTCGATGTATATGAACATATAGGAAAAGCAAAGCTATAATAACAGAAACCAGATTGGTCCCTGCCTGGGGCTGGAGGCAGTGGAATGAGACTGGCTGCACAGGAGTACTTTCTGAGAGATGGAAATAGTCTATGTCATAATTGTGGTGGTGATTCTACCATTGTGCATATTGAGCGCATTCATCAGACTATACATTTAAAAATGGGTGAGTTTTATTGTCTATAAATTATAACTCAATAAAGCTGCTTTTTTTATTTTTTTATTTTTTAAAGATTTTATTTCTTACTTTTAGAGAGAGGGGAAGGGAGAGGGAGGGAGACATCAATGTATGGTTGCCTTTCACCTGCCTCCAGCTACAGAGCTGGCTGGAGACCTGGCTTGCAACCTGGTTATGTGCCCTGGCTGGGGAATCGAACCAGCGACCTTTGGTTTACAGGCCAGTGCCTTACCCACTGTGCCACCAGCCAGGGCTCATAAAGCTGCTTTAAAAAAAAAAAAGCTTCTCTGCCAGGTGGCACAGGCGTAGAAAGCTGCATGAGAAATTGTGTGGGTCCAGGGAAGGTAAAGAATTGGAGCGACATTGGTTTTGATTATAATAGAGCCTACACATTGTTGGAGCTTTCAAAAAATAAAACAAAAAATCACTTGACCTGGCTGGTGTGGCTCAGTGGATTGAGCACCCAGTCAGGGCACATAACTGGGTTGCGAGCCAGGTCTCCAGCCAGGTCCCCAGCTGGAGGCAAGTGAAAGGCAACCATACATTGATATTTCTCTCCCTTTCTTCCTCCCTCCCTTCCCCTTTCTCTAAGGATAATGAATAAAATCTTATAAGAAAAATCACTTGTTAAAGAATCTGTTACTTCATCCCTATCATCTTTGTGTCTCTTTTGGCTTGTCCTCTGGTGTTGTCATTTCTTACTACCTCTTGAACTTGTGTGCAACATTCTTGGATCGTGTATGATTTCTAGCTGATTAAGAATTCAAAGGTTTATGGCCATCTGGTCACTCTAAGTGATCTTTACTTGAGCTGATTGGTATTTGCAATGCCAGCATTTCACATATTATCTTTCCCCAGTGGAAAAGCTGAACAACTAAAGAAAGAAAAAATGTTAATAAGTTAGCGGGGTTTTAACATACTCTCTCTTTAAACATAACAAGGCAGGTCACATGATCACTACAATTTATGGCAAAATAAATGACTGCTGTTGCAGGCATGCAGTAAATGAATAAAACCCACCAGCATATTCCTGTGAGAGTGACATGCTGGGACTCTCTTCCTCAAGAGACATGAACTCCAGCAAAAAAGACATATGTGGCTTTAGTGCTGGGAAATCTCACAAGACCTTGAGATTGAAACAGTGTAAACAACAGAAACTTTCTATGCTTTTAAAGTTTCTACTCCTGTTTGATATGAACAAAGCTTGGTATGGAAATCGAGCATACAGTTGACATTTTTTTCTCCTGTGAATGCTGTGTGGCTTTTTACATGTAATAGAGTTATGTCTGGCAGGCAGGGAGGGCTGTGTTTTGCCTATTTCAAATTCAATCAGCCTCTTTGGTCTAGTCAATTCCCACCAAATGAGAACAGTTTGGTGTTTAAGTTTGTTTACTCTTTGGTCAACGGAACTTCCTGTTTTGGGTTCTGTAAAGATTTCTTGAAATGAAGTAGCATTCAAATATGGTTTGGATAAGTTGAATGCAAATGGATCAGAAATTGATGGATGGAATTTCCTTCGAATGTACCCAACATTTTAATAATTAAGAACTAAGCAAACATACTTTAGGTTTGGGGTGGGATTTAAATATTTGACAAACCATTTCAAAACATTTAGGGAACTCAGACTGCATTCCAAGCCAAAGTGTTTTTATTTTGTGTTTTGTTTAAATTTTATGTGGGAAACAAAACACTTGAGTTTGTGCCCACAAATATGAATCCATCCTCAATATTTATACCTCAGCCATCACAATGATGGGAAATTTTCATATTTTTTTCCCCAGAAATGAAATCCATTTTCAGAGAAATGAGAGATTTTGTTGACAACTGAGAGTAGCGTAAGCCTATATTGGACAGTCCCCCAAGCCACCTTTTTATAAGCCTAAGTGTCCTTTTTTGTGGCTGCCATTGTGCATGGACTTCATTCATGGATGGAGCAATGTTTCTCATTTCCAGTTCTCCTTTTCCTTCTGGAACTTAGGGTTCCCAACTTTAGTTTCTGTCCTTTTTCTAGACTCTGCTCCACTATGGTCATCTGGCTCTTTCCACTGTGAGCCCCCTCAGTAGGGTACCTCCACCTCAATTCTGGCTCTTTTGGACAAACTCTATTCTCTCCCCTCACGCCACTCCCTGTTGGTCACTTTGAGTCTGGGCTCCGCTTGTCACGGAAGGGAATGGAGGCCACTAAAGACCCAGCAAACTCAATGACACACTTAATGAATTCATGTCAAGCCATGGTCTTAGGAGGAGAAATTCTTCCTGGTTTGGCTGCAGAAATACCCACAGGCAGTTGTCAGTGGAACTGGGACAAGGAAAATTCTGTTGGGGTGACCAGGGCCAATGACATTCATCTCCTGGGAAAGGGGTTGGTAGGTAGGAAAAGTCCTCCATCTGCCCAACCAAGGGCAGATGCCTAGTGGTGAAGGAGTTGCTTATAACCATGATAATAAGTCAAGGTGTTGATTAACAAAGTCTTCAGGGGGGTTTTCCCTACTCTCTTCTAGTGGTTTTATTTATAATTGTGACAAGCGGGACCTCAAAGAGGAAAAGAGAGGAAAAGGAGATAAAACTCAAATTGATTAACTGGGTTATCTTTAAGGACTTAAAAAGTTTGAATCCACGACTAAATCATGCATGTTGGGAGGATTGGTAATCTTTCTCCTCTCCTCCTTCCCTCTCCAATCAGAGGAGGCCTGCTGAATCAAAAGAATTCAATCAAGACCAATTTTGTTTTTTGTGTGTGTGTGCTGGCAATCAAAAGAGCACCAGGACGCAAGAGCAGAGGTCCGCTGTGCTGAGACTGAGCCTGCCAATTAGGAAATAGTCATCCTTTACCAGTGACTTGGACTGGTGGTTTCCTAACCTGACTGTGGGCTGGATTTACCTGGTAAGCCTTAAAATGTAACAAAGGCCGGGACCAAACCCAACTCTGTTTGAAGCCCAGGCATACATATTTTTAAGCAACTTCCCACATGGTTCTAATGGGTAACCGGAGTTAAGAACCGCTGGTTTAGATTGTACTGTTTCGGAGAAAAATCAATGTTTGTCTTTTGGGGCTGTATGTACTTTGAGGGGTCAATGAGTATGAGAACTGGTAGCCCTGTATCTCTTTTACTGGTGGGAATGTTGTAAAGCAAACTTGAGTTCAAGATTCGTGTCCACTCTCATCTATGCAATGACAGGGGTCCCTTGTGTCTCCATGCTCCCCTCCACCCCCCGCCAAACTGAGAGGGGTCAATAAACTCCACATTTACTCTGCTGAAGGTTTAGGGGAGGGATGCATTCAAACTGCTGCTCTCAGTAAGCATTCTGAGCCTGAGGTCTCGTCCCTTGAGGAGGGAGGGGATGTGCCTGGTTAGCCCAGGGGACGGGATGTGATTTTCTCTCTGGACCCATAGAGAAAGTCCATGTTGACTTCAATTTTAGCCTTTGTCCCCCCTTTGATATAATTTCTTTCTAAAAATGCATTACCCCTTTGTAAAGAAATTGGCCTGTGTCTTGGCAGTTTGCATGTTAGTATAGCGGGGCTGAGGGATGAAGTGCGGCGAGAACCATCCTGCCTCCCTCTCTGGGGAAAAAGGCAGGCGGCCCATCAGAGGGCCAGATGGTAACAGGCCCCCCACAGGGCAGCCAGCAGCAGGGGGGTGGGTGGCAGATGGTCGCTCGCCTGAGAAGGATCTCTGGAAAGAAGATGCATCCACCAAGGAACAAAGTTTCTGGCCCCAGCACACCAAATATGCTAGTAAATAGTTAACAAATGGCTGTCCAGAAAAGACATCTCTAATGTGGAGCACAGGCGAATTTTGGAGGGTAAACACTTAGCATCACCAGTTTCAGGCCCCCCACTTGAACGAGGAAGGAGTCACTGAAGGACGTGTTAGGAGCCAATGTCAGAATCAGCTCTAGTGAGCGGGGTGGGGCAGGTTCTGCACCCCATTGCCCGTCAGTTAGGTGTGCAGACCCTCGGCTGAAGTGGGGAGAGATGGGCCCAACAAGTTCTTAGGGGAACTGGTGTGTTTTCTATAGATTTCTCATCTTTCAACCCAAACAGCCAACATTCAACTGTGACTCCTTCAAGTATGACCTCCTGAACTCAGGGTTTAAAATAAGTCATTTATCAGAACCGAAACCTGTATTTTGACCCAAGTAGGTAGAAAGGACTGAGGGCTACACCTCTTATAAAATAATAACAAATGTTTTTGAATGTTCTTCCTATGTTATCCTAGAGGTAGTCACATACCGTTTGAGGTGGTCAGTCACAGATGACATTTATTGAGTGCCCACTGTATACCATGGACTTTACCTGTATTAAACTCATTTCATCTTTGTTATGTTTATGAGAAATGTACTATTATTAGGATAAGTACACTTTTTAAATAACCACAGTGAATACTTTAGAATAAAAGTACATCTTAATCTAGACTGTTCATAAGGCAGTTCAATATGTCTACATATAGCAAACAGTTATTGAGTGTTTATGATGTACCTGACACTCTCCCTTGAGTTTTTATAATAAGCTACAAATCAAGTGTTACAACGATGCTTATGTACAGTTAAGAAAATAGGGGACAGAAAGTAAGTTTCTAAATGTCAAGGGGCTCATTGATGGCAGAGTCAGGAATCAAAGCCAGGTAGCCTGTCACTAAAGTTCACTCTTAGGTACAGGACTCTATCTATCTTTCTGAGCGGGAATGTCCCTAGGCAAATCCCTGACCTTTTGTGTAGGTCTCTGGCCTTGATTTAAAAGCACTGCACTTGGCCCTGATTGGTATGGCTCAGTGGATTGGGCCTTGTCCTGCAGGCTGAGGGGTAGTCAGTTCTATTCCCAGTCACATGCTTGAGTTGTGGGCTGGGGTATGGGGAAAGTGGCCAATCAATATTTCTCATGACCGTAGGTGTTTCTCTCCCTCTCTTTCTCCCTTCCTTCCCCTCTCTCTAAAACATTAATAAATAACATCTTTAAAAATTAAAAAAGTAAAAGCAATGCACTTATTCAAATGTTTCTGCACAGTCACTCTTCTCAACACATGCACTACCTTCAAGCTCTGGTGGAAGATACTGTTCAGCATTTCATTATGTGGTCTGAGATTTAGAGCTGCACCATCCACATGCCAAGAGGTCAGAAGAGGATTTCAGAATCAAAGGTGATTCTCCTAATTGTTGATCAGGTTCAACGTTATGTCCTTGAAAACCACTCCTAAACCACACACAATTTGGCTGAACTAAAGGGTTAAAGCAAGTCAGTTTTCAGGAGAATTCTAGTGATCTCCCACCTCTAGGCTCTTTAATACTGAAACAGTTTTGAAGTTTCTGCCTCATTGGAGTGACATAATTTACACCTTTCATTCCGGGCTTGTCTTAGCTGAGCTGCACAGTGGTGTTCTTATGTAGACAAAGCTACTGGAGTTTAGAAACAGGAAGGGCTAGAAACTCACTTTTTAAAGTAAAATAAAGCTTACACAGCGGGGGATTTCCTTAACTCTCCAAACTCTGGCATGTGTTAGGTAGTCAGGAAAGAATAATAAAATTCCCCAGGAAAAGCGGTTCACAAATGGCAGTGGTTAAAATGTGGTTTTCTAGGTGGCCATGGGTCAGATTTCCATCCCCTTCTCCTTGCCTCCTGCGGGGCTGGTCTCAGGTTGCTTTTGCAGAGACAGGTCTGCAGAGTCCTGCAGAAGAGCCCAGCCTTCCAAGAGCAGCCCGAGGGCAGGCTGCAGGATGCCCAGGTTCAGGCCCATGCTCCTTCTGGGAATGTCTGTCTGTGTCACCCAGGAGCTGCACTAGCTTTCAGTGGCAGCTTCCTTGATCACACAGGAATGGGCCCCAGCTTCCATGAGGTCCGGAAGACTCAGCCAGCACCACTGGGAGGATGGAGAATGGAAGAGGTGCCTGTACGATGGAAAAGAAACAATAGGAACCGCTGGGGTATACAACGCTTCTAGTAGGCGGCCTCAAGGAATGAAGGACAAGATCAATGAACTTGAGGATAAAACCATGTGCGGATGAAGGACAAATGGGATTTCTGGGAGTTCTTCAAAGAGAGTACCTCTACTAGGTTAGTTAATTAGTTAGCTATGAGTAAAGTGCTACAAGGATCACTAAGGTTCAGCATTAGTTCAGCCCTCAGGGCCTCAGGGAGTGAAGAGGAGTTGGGAGATTCTGGTGCTGGGGCCCACAGGGGAGAGACAAGTTTAATTTAGGGGTTCACATCTGTAACCTGTAGGAGCCTCAGGATTGAGGAGAAATGTGGAAATGAAACGATCCAGATGGTGACATTGCAGTACATTTATGTATTTCATTAGAGTCCAGTCAGTTCTGCTATATCATATGGGTGTTCCTTCAACTGGCTTCACTATGGAAAATTGTACAATAAAAACCACGGGGCTTAGAGGAGAATGGAATCATAGGTACAATCCCTGAAAACTTGGTTGGTGACACACACACAAAATAGGAAATCTGAAAAAATGCTAGCATGGTTGCATACCAGTTGAATGGTTAAGGAACACACACATCTTTCAATAAATATGGCATCTTATCTTGAAAAAGATCTGAAATTCGCTGTGGAAGTGGGTTTGCAGCATGGGAGTTATTATGAAACGATAGCAGGAAAGTTATCAAAATTTGCCATTTTAAAATCCTGAAGCTTATTTCTCTTTGAAACATAGGCCCTTTTAAAAAAAAAAGAAAGAAAGAAATATAGGCCCTTTAAAGCATGCATTTATAGTAGATACCTGCTTCATCAAAATTGAAATTCTGATCCAATGTGTAATTCTCAGTTAATTTCTGAATCCCTGCTGGAAATTCTTTTCTTGCTATCTCATCTGCACTGGTACTTCAACCAACAGCTGAAGGAATTAATTGTATTGATGTTTGAAATCACCAAGCCAGCTACTAATAGTACTAAAAGGTACAGGATTCGGCATTTTCCATTAAGGTTTGTGTATGTAGATAGTGCTTTCTTTTTGTGAGACAGGTTGTCCCCATTTTCCACCATCTGGTTTTCAGTGTCAACAATGCGCATCTTTCCATCTCTTCTATTTCTTCAGGCCTTATTTTCATTGATTTCTCAACACCAGAGTTGCTCCATCCATAGGCATTCTTTTTATTGTTGTGGCTTGGTGGATTCTTTGATATCTGTTGCTTGGGAAGTATGTGTTCTCTTGATTCTTTCAAAATTTGTTTTTACTTCAAGCTTCTCCTGGAAATACAAAGGTGTTTTTGAATCAGGATGCTTATAAGATGTTGGGTGAGTATTTTTTTAACATAGAAGAGTTCACAAATGTGAGTGAATAGAGAAACACAAGCTTGTAGGATAACACACTTGGTTGGTGTGAGTCGGATGAGTAGGACAACACAAGTACAAGGCAGATGTGTGAAGTGTGGGCATATGTTCATTTTGTGAATTCTGATAAGATGTGATTCACCTGGCTGCAATTTTCTACGTCACTGGTTTTTCTCACAAAGTTGCCTTTGGGAAATTTGCATTATGTTCAAATTGCCCTGTAATATGTTAACCTAATTGTAATAAATTTGCATTTTCAAAATAAGTGTTATTATAGACTGTGGGACCGCTGCTTCTGTATTTTCTCAGCTGATTATTACAAGAATTCTGTGAGGCAGATTGCCAAGTTAATATTCCCATTATATAGATGAAAAAACTGAGGCTGCAATGTCAGGAGTTAAGAGAAGAGTCCTGACTGTATTTAAGTCCCTGGCCCTACTACCTTCTAAAGCTGCCCTCTAGAAATTTGGTTTTGTGAGCCAGGAAGTTTTCCTTTTGCCTGGATAAGGTTCTAATTCTCTCCCAAATCTGGGAGACTTTCTGTTACATTTTGCCTTTTAAATTGGCCACTTTTAGGTAGAGGGCACCCTATATTTCAAGGTTTGCCCTTGAAATAGGAGTTCTGCCCATGCTACGCTGCAGGGATAGGATAAAGCGAGTTCTTTCCTCCTCTAAGAACATCCCTAGGCAGAGCAGCTGTGGTCCCTTTTTTTGGGTCTGGCTTGTTTCACACCCATTTGGACATTGCCCTCTTGGAAAACAGTGACCCTTCTTCATTGTCCCTGCCAGGGCCATTGTGACTATAGCTGTCACCAGCCTTGCTCACGGGGAGAGGAGATGCTCTGGATGTAGCAGAGAGAGCCTCCTCTTCCTCTTAGTCCTGTGTAGTCCTGACAGCTCCCATCAAACCCCGATTCAGTGACAGGAGGGCATCCCACCATTTCCAGCAATGAGCTCAGGAATGAACTTTGTTGCTGCTGTTTCTGCGGCTGTTCAGTGAGCACCTCTGCATGCCCCAGGCCCTGAGAAGCACCTCACATATTCGTTCATCCATCCATTCATTCATTCACTCATTTCATCCATTCATTTGTTCCACCAGTACTTGTACTTGTCAAGGGCCAGTTATGTGCCAGGATCATTCTTTTTGCAGGGGTTGTTTCATTTGCTTCTTACAGTTTGAACCTCCCCAACTAACTGGCCTGCAGTCTATACACTCAACCCTGTGCTGTCCGACTTCTCTCATTCCAGGTTGCCAGTGTCTTAGTCAAGGTTGCTAGAAGCTCAGTCAGCCTCATTTTCCTACTTACTGGAGCCCTGTAAACTTGTCAGTGACCTTTCCATGGCCTGGATAACAGTTTCTCAATGTGTCACTGCCATTCATGTGTGGATACAGGCTTAGTTCCCTTCCATTTTGATAGCCAGTGCCTGAGGGTCAATTTTGTATTTATTTTGGTGAGCTTTGGTTTCCTTCCTTCCTCCCTCCCTCCCTTCTTTCTTTCCTCCCTTCCTCCCTTCTTCTATTTTTGAATTTACGCACTGGGACCCACTCTACAAATATGGGAGGAAAATAAAGAACAAAGAAAGAGCAATCTAATACTGAAAAACATTTTTTTTATCTTTATGAATGAGGCCTTTGAACTCAGTGGCCATGGCTCCTTCCTAACCAGTACACTTCATGCCCTGTTTCCAGCTGGAGAGAAAATCTGAGGTGCTCTGGCTCTGAGCCCGCAGTGAAACCTGGCTGTGGTCATGTGTCCCTGTCCTCTGATCAGCGGTGGCAGCCACAGGCTGCTGGAGAGGAAGAGCAGCCAGGTGCTGCCTGCCGGAGCCGAAGTTCATTGCAGCAGCCATGGAAGCTTTCTGGGCAGGGAAGCCAGCCCGAGCCTCCACCTGTCACCGCCAAGGGCAGCAATGACAACAAATGACAAGGAAATTCCTGCAACCAGCAGCATGGGGCTAAGGAAGAAGGGGGTATCTTTAGGGCTGGTTTTGCTGCCTTGACTCAAGCCCAGGTTCTCAGCACAGGGATGTGACTCATGGCTGAGAAATTCCCCTAGGCCTTGGATGACATTTACCTTGATTACCTCTGAGTCACATTTCTGGGAGGAATTTTTTTCACAAGAGACAAACTGAAGGGAAAATGGCATGGATGGTGGTGGTTTGGAAATAGCAGAGGAAACGGAATCACATGTGCTCTTAGTAGGAGAATTGAAGACATGCAAGAATGGAAAGAAAAACAAGGCAAAAAAGGAAGGTCATTGGTGCGATGGAATCGCTCTCTCTTTCTCTCTGGTGTTGAAGGGTTCTGGCCTTTGGCCTCTAGTAAGTACAGAAATTGAGAGTGTGAGAAATGGGACCAGCACTCACTCCTCCATATCACAGTGTTTGTGAGTGCCTCTGGTGTAGCAGATCCAACCCTGGTCCCTAACCCAGGGTTTAGAGACTGGGTACAATGGAGCACAATCCAAAATTCTGCTCTGGGGGCGTTGACCTCAGTGGGGGAGACAGACAACAAAGAAATAATGAATCGAATGACATCTTTGAATTCAGGCCTTTTGACTAATTAATAGAAGCATATTCAGATAATTTTGTTAACCAGTGTCACTGCAATAAGTCAATAAAAAGGCAAAAAAGAGGCAAGCTCTTGTACTAGAAATATATTTATTATATATTATGTATAATTATGTTTATTATATGTATTTCTTATACATCATAATACTACAATGTACAATGGAATATTATTTAGCCATAAATAGGAATGAAATTCTGATGTTACAAAACAACAGAAGAAGAAGGAGAAAGAAATATATTCAGAATGTCTAGTTTCAGGATGCTGCAAACATGCACCGAGCTGAAGGGGGTTGGGGGTCTGGACATGCCCTCAAAGTGGGCTGTGCTTTAGTGGTTTGAAGGCTGGTCTAGAGTCCTGGCTCTTGAAGCTCCCAGTTTCATAGCTGGGACTCCCTTGAAGAACCTGCAGTGGCATGGAGCTGACTTGGAACAGTGAAATAAAGGGCACCCCTTGACGTCTATGGTTCCCCCTCTTCTATGTGTTTGAAGCCCCATCTGAGGTGAAGGACCCTCTTAATGTAATTGAAGATCTCAGTTAAAGCCTGACTCCAGAAGTGTGTCTGGAGACCAGAAGAGCAATGCCCCAAGTCCTGTGGGATTCCAAACCACCAACAGAAAAACAAAATAAACAAACAAAACACTTTGCACCGGATTAGCTTCAGTTCTGCTTGACTTCGATGAATGCACCTGAGGCCATTTCCTACAAAAGAACCATTTGCAGCCAGTAGGCAGCAGCTTGGGAAGTAAAGGGAGGCGGTACTGAGGAGTGGCAAGAGTGGCTATGGACCAGGACTGAGAGATCCATCGTCTAAGCCGGGCTAGCCACTACCTGACCCTGAGAGGCAGGCATCCTGCAGGCTGGGTGGACAGAGAACAGAAGACTAGGAGACCAGGAGACCAGGGGAGGATCCCAGTCAAGAGCAGAGCAGGCGTGGCTAGGAGAAGAGTGGGTACGTGAGAAGACGAAGTAAACTGGCCCTACGGCAGGGGCTGCGGTGAGAGGCTAGGATCCCAGCATCTCCCAGAGCCTTGAGGAAGCCAGGGAGTGAAAAGTTGAGGCACTTCCTACAGCTGGAGTGTCCCAGCTGAGGGGCAGGGCAGGGAGGATCTGGAGGAGGAACTGGCTGGCTGGCTGCCCTCCTGCTGGAAGTAAAGGCACTTTTGCCTCACTGGTGCCCTGTGTCCTCCAAACCCAGAACTCACACTCCTCCCAACCCCCATCCTCCCACACCCTGGCCATCTGGCTGCTCCCTTGACCCTACCTTGTGGCCTGCCCTTCGGGGCTCTGTCCTCCCAGCTGACCTTCGGTGACCACTGCACACCAATCCATCTGACAGGCCGCCTTGCAGCAAAGGCTTTATTAAAGACAGGAGCAAAATGCTGCAATAAGAAAGAAAAGGCAGCAGGGGAGGGGAGAGAGCAAGAAACGTCGAAGGAGAGAGCAAGAAACGTCGAAGAGAGAGGCAGCAGTGTGAAGAGGCTTCAGCTGAAAGTCCACCGAGGTCTGAGCGGGAGGGACCGTGTGAGACAGCAATGCCAACAGAGAGAACACGGGAACCGGGTCCAGCACTGCATTCCCTCCCTAGGGAGCAGGAAGGTGCAGCCCTTCCGAGCTCTCCCGGGAGACTCCCTTCTTAATCGCTGTCCCCCATTCAGCAGCTCGGCTCGGGTCCCAGACTCCTTTTCCCCCTGTACTGTACATTCGGAAGAAGCTTCATCCTCATCCCATCCAGTGGTCTCAGCTCCTCTCTCTAAGTCCTCTTTCTGTCCATCCGGCCCTAGGCCACCCACCAAGACCAACCGGAGGAATGGCCAGATCAGAGCTTCCATAGCTGCAGAGTATGACCTAGCTCTGTGCATGCACAGCTGAGTGTGCACAGGTGTGTGTGCATGTGTTTGTGTACATGTGTGTCCGTCAGGGGAGTGGGAATGTTGTACTTACAGTTTCAACAGGAAGGATTTGGGTTTCATAGGCCAGGGGCTAAGAAGGCTCTCTTAGCTGGGTGGCAGTCCATAGGGATGAGTTAACCACACCCAGCAGAATCTGTGATTAAATACCTGCAATCTACCCCTGTGTAGGTTGTGTAGCCTAAGACTCCTTGCCTGGACATGAAATAAATCATTGTGGTTGTTACTATGACTTTTGCTGGAGCAGAGATGGCGTGTGCATCATTCTGACAGCCCAGGCCTGTGAGCAGAGTTAGGAGGGACCTTCGGAAAGAGCCTCTGGAGCTTCCCACATCTCTGGCTGAAGATGGGAGGACTTCCGCCTGGCTGGCGGCTGGGGAGGCGCAGAGAGTGGGGCTGAGGGTGGAGATGCCCTGGCAGTTGGGACTTGGCCTTACCATGGTCCAGCTGAAGCCCAATATTCACATGAATTGTCTTCCTTATTACTTTGTTACAGGCAGGCTATTCAATTACTAGAAAGCCAAAGCAAAAACTGCCCACAATTCCACCTTGAAATCAAGTCAATAAAAAATATTGATGATGCCCATTGGGTGTAAAACGCAATCTGCGATATGCTAAGAACTTGAGCGTGCACACGGACACGCCGGCCGGTGACGCTGGCTAATCAGAGTTTTCTCAGGATCAGGCCCAGCCATTCTACCTTTCCCCAAGCTTTTGGTGACTTTTCAAGATGATTTGGCTTAGAAACCACAGAGGAAGAAGACCCAAGCTCAGCCAAACCCTACTTGTTCTTGTTCTTCACCTCCCTGTGCCAGTCTACCCCTTTGAAACGTTTCCAGGTCCCCATGGGAGACAGAACTCCTACTGCTCTCTCGTGACGTGGCGCCCTGATGTGGATGGCTGGAAATGAATGGAGTCTACCCATTTGCCACTAAACGAATGATGTGGCACCTGTGGTGGTCTGTACATGTGTAGGCTTCTGCATTTCAATGATTTTCTTTCCTCCCTAACCAACCTGCTCAGAGCAACATTGACAACCATCCTCACATGCCTATTTTCAAGGCTGGGGCCTGATCATGTCCAATGAGGGCAGCCAGCTCCCCCGCCGGAAGCAGGAGGCACTGGGGGAAATGGAAATTGGACAATAATCTTGTATACTCCCTGCTCTGTCATGGATGGCCTTCAGCAGGAAACCAATCAACTGAATCAAAAGAACACAGTTTCCTGTTAACATAGAGCGATGCCAAATCCACCAGACATCACTGTTTCATGCCCTGTGCCATCACTGTCGAGCCTCACATAAGTAATAACATATGACTGGGGTTGCGGTTTTAGTGGAATACACTTCTGCTTTGGGCACAACTCCACACACCTTCATATTGCCCTTTCCCAAACCTAGGGGGGTTTTTCTTTCTCCTCCTCCTCCTCCTCCTTTTCAGATCTCTTTTCCCCTGAAGAACTGTATCTGGCTGTTCTGCTGCATACCAGCTCTTAACCACCATGCCAGCTGACTCCCAGTCTCCTCAGCCTTTTCTTAAGCAACACTTTTTAAAAATATGTTATGATTGCATCACATAGTGCTAGAATAAACCCACTGTGTATTGGCCTTCAGCAATCTTGCTTTTCCTCTGAAAATGGCTAGTTCCCTAAGACGGGTTTTAAGAGAGAAAAAGCTCTCACATCATATTTTTCTTACTTTCCAGGCTGATCTTGAAGGTGATGATATGTCATAAGCCGCAGCCCCGGCAAGGATGTTACAACCCCTGGAGCGGGCGGGAAGTACATGTGCGTTTGGAATGCAACAAAAGGGGAAAGTTACGGGTGTGTTTCTGACAGGCCCTACATGTTTAACCCTTTCTCCAAACCTGGAGGAAACCCAACTCCATTAGCTACTCAGATGTTTTCTCCTAAAATGACACGGTTTAAGGGAGAATGTGAGTATGCATCTGAATTTTTTGTTTTCCTCTCTCAGACAGATTTGGTTCAGATCCTCCCTCTCTGTCTCACTAGATGTGTGAATCTGGGGAAGCTGATAAACTGTGTGACCCTTTTGTTTCTCCTCTGGAACACGGAAGCAGACACTCACCTTCCAGGATTGTCAACAAAGAAAATGAGTCAAATACTGGCACTTTGCTCCCTTCTCGGTCATGGAAGCCTTTAGCAGGAAGTGGACCTTGTAAGTGCTCTCAATAAGTGACATAATTTTGATCATTAAAGCACTTTGGAAAGCAGTGTGTCCCTGCTCCAAATGCTTTTGGGAGTGACCATTGGGGAGTGTGGGGTTCAGGACTGTGGAGGCCGGAGGGCCGTTTGCTTCTCCATGATGTTGGCATGTATTAGTCACGTAGTTGTTGTGAGAGTTCTGAGAAAGGGAGATTGGGCAGTGACTGTAATTCTCATTTCACAGATAAAGAAATGGAGGCCCTTGCACATTGCTGGGATTGGCAGAGCCGTGACTGGACCCCCAGGCTCTGAAATCCTTGCTATTGCTCCATCTGTATATCCCATTTCTCTCAGAGCCAAATGAATTTGTTCTTGGCCCGTCTCCTCAGTTCCCTGAGGCCCTTTCCCTCCCTGTCCTTTCCAGGAAAGATAGAGCAAAAGCAAGCTCTCTCTCTCTCTCTCTCTCTCTCTCTCTCTCTCTCTCTCTCTCTCTCTCTCACTCGCTCTCGCTCTGGCCTGTACTGCCTCTTGTGGTCTCCTAGGCTGTCCATAGATTCTAAACTACAAGGTAATTTGACTATTTTGTATCACATTTTCTTCCCTGCAAGTCCATCCCCGCCATCTTTCTCCAGAAAGCTGTTCTGAAATGCAAGTTCATTACCTTCAGGCTCCCAGATTAACCCATCATCTCTGAGGCTAAACTAAATTATTACTTGAGAATAGGGATAGGTAACTATTGATAAGAGGAAGGAGAATGGCACTTTGGAGGGTGGGATACTTGGGTTGGGTGGGTCTTAGTTCAGGTTCCCAGGGAAACAGACTGAGCCGGAAAGCACCTGGAGGAAGTTAATGAGAGGGTCCTCAGGATCAACCCCTGGGGCAGAAGGGGTGGGTGGTGCAGAGGAAGAGGACTCGGCAGAAGGAAGCTTAAACAGCAATGACCAATGCAGTTGCCACAGAGACTCAGCTGATCCCACGGGAAGCAAGGGTGGCCCTTCGGAATTGTCCTACCTGGAAGGAGGTGGTGGAGTCTTTATACCTCGTCATTGGGTAGAGGCCATTGCCAAGGATATGACTTTAGACAAGGTATAATCTCAGGGTAGTTTCTGCAAAAGGACTTGGCTGTATTCTCAGTATCGAGGGAATGAGATCTCAGGCCTGAGGGCATCTGGGTGGAGCACTGGGTACCTACTGTAGAGAGAAAGGCAAGGGTGAAGCCTGGAGCAGCAGGTCAGCTAGGAGCTGGACGATCGGGGCTTTGGAGATTTTGATGAAAAGTCTTTAGGAATGAATTCCTGGGAAAGGAAGGGTGATTTCTTTCACACTGCAACTGAAACAGCAGAAAAAGCCTCCAAGAACTGGTATAGGATAGAGCTTTCCTGCTGCGCCCACTCCCACTCTCATAAGAATTTGGCCAGGCATCCAACCTTGGGCCATGGTGTGAAATAAAATATTGGGTGTTATATAAAACAGAATCTCTGGAGATGGAGCCAGGAATCTGCATTTTTTTAAAGACTTGATTTTATTATTTTTAGACAGAAGGGAAGGGAAAGAGGGAGAGAGACATCAATGTATGGTTGCCTTTTACCTGCCTCCAGCTATGAACCTGGCTGGAGACCTGGCTTGCAGCCTGGTTATGTGCCCTGGCTGGGAATCAAACCAGCGACCTTTGGGTTGGAACCTGCATTTTAAGCCTTTTTCTCCTCCCTGCTATTTTGCATTTCTATACTAGAGCTTATCAACCTCTTTACCACAACTGTTTCTAAAACTGGTGGGTCTTCAGGGCCAAAAACAGATATTTGTCTTAATATTAGTATATTAATATAATAATATTTGCATGGCTGAGTTATGCACATCCACACTGTAGAGTTCCAAATCACTTCTGCAGGAGGCTGCAGTTGGAGTGGCTGTGTCCCTCTTACTGATGGCCCCCATAGCCGTCGTGATTCTCCTTACTTATCTTTGGGAGTACCAGACTCTCTTCCCCTTTACCCCCTCTCACCAGCCAGGGGGCCCAAATGGAGCACACTTCTGTTCATAGGACTTTATCTCTCTGGCCACAATCATGGGTTGAGGGATGGGCATCTGCCCTAAGCTTGACCAGTCAATGTCCCTACCTCTGCCCCCAGTGATTGATGCAGTATGTGCCCGTAACTCAAACTAAGCCACTCTAAGTCCTTCCCCCAGAAAGTTATTCCCCAAACTAAAGCTGGTATGGGAGAAGGTGAAGAGCCTTGCTCCTCTGTTCCTGAAGCCATGAGTGTGATTCCGAAGTGCTAAGTAAATGTAGCCAATGGCATGGAGAAAGTGACTGGCAGAGTAGAGGAGACACCAACTAAGAGAAACAGAGGTGAGAAACAGGGTGCATTCCGGGGGTGCTGAAGACCGCAATTCAAGTCACCTGTGATTTTATATGGTTTGGTAATGTGAGCCAATAACCAATGTGTTAGTACTGATGTAGCTCCTGGTTCTCAAAAGATGGTATTAAGCCT
This sequence comes from Noctilio leporinus, assembly GCA_004026585.1. Taxonomy (NCBI): domain Eukaryota; kingdom Metazoa; phylum Chordata; class Mammalia; order Chiroptera; family Noctilionidae; genus Noctilio; species Noctilio leporinus. The sequence continues at coordinate 415,884 of PVIW01000181.1, read as the reverse complement.
CTGAGTCTAGTGAATTAGGATTCGATCATATATAAATGTGGACAAATGGATTATCTGGGAGGGGGAGTGAGGAGGGGTGGAGATGATAAATTAATGGTGGAAAGGTCTCCATTTCTTTTCCCTCCCCCATGGGCATTCAGTAATAACTAAACACTGTGTGTATATGATACGTTTGGATCTCTTTCTCTTGCAGAGACATAGAAAGAAAGATAGAAAATAAGAAAAGAAAGAAGTCCAAAACTTAAATAAGAAAAGAAAAAAATCTAAAACTTTCAATACAGTGTCTTAGGAAACAACCACCAATAATAGGTGAAAATTAGCCTTTGATATGAAATCACTTTTTTTGGATCTGTTCTTAGCATGTTAGTTTCTGTGTAAGGCTAAAAGCTCTAAGTGTTTTTTTCTTTGCACCAGACATGTTAGCAGAAAATCTTGCATGGCTTTTCCCCAAGCTCATCTGAGAGAGAAGCTACCTACCTGCCACGTTATCTTAGCTCCTTCCAAATACTGATTCCAGACCAAGATACATTTCACAAAAGCATCCCTCTCCTCCGGACTCAGTTTCCCTCTGGCATGTCAGGGCCCTGGCTTGAGAATGAGATGGAATTCTTGCAAAATAGAAACATTGAAGTTATCTTCTAATTGGTTTGAATTGACAAAAAGAGAGCAAGGAACTATTTTGGGCATCCAAATATACCCCAAAGAAATGATGCCTCCTTATTTGGGGTGATGGTGGTAGTGATGGTGATGATAGAGGTGGTGATGAGCACACAAGAAAGGGTGATCTTCTCACTAGTTTCTTCCACCCTAAGGCATTATCACTGATGGTTTCTATTGTTTCTCAAAGGTAATGCCCCTCTTCAAAACAAGCATTTAGAATATGAGGGACATCAGGTAAAAGCTTAAACACACAAGGATACACTCAGTTTTCTCCTGCCCCTTGAGCTAAGTAAAAAGCACCTATCAGGCTGCCCATCCTTCTTCCTAGCATTTAAGGAGAGCATTTTAGAGCTCTTCTTCTTTTCCTCCTCCCCACTTCCTCCTCCCCCTTTTCCTTCTTCTCTGTCTCCAAATTAATCTTAGCAGGGAGTCCTGAAGCAAATGATCATGTTACAAGTCTAAATGTGATAGCCTGTCATCTTTCATTATTTTTGACATAAACAAAACTGTCAGAATTCCCTGAGACCTGCCTTTGGTTCAGGGTGTTCTCGCTGAGGCAGGAAGATCCTTAAGGATTAGAAAAAGGAGGGCTGCTCCAAGGCAATGAAAAGAATGTAATGGGAGAATGGAAATGAGCTCCAGTTCCAAGCCTCAGTGCACTTTTAGACCATTGCATTTGGGGAGCTATTGATGAAGGCCGAAAATGTTTACATAATTGTGGCTTATTGTAGAAAATCAAGGTCTGGGGGCACTTAATTAACCAGATTAATTTCTTCATCTGTTCCCCTGCAATTTCCTTGACTATTTGGATTTTATATGCAATTAAAGAATAATTGCCTGGCTTGTTTCCTGGAGACTGATGCCTTCCACGGATTGAGTTGGTGGTGAAAACTAGGAGAGTATGTTTTTACATAGGAGAATACCTGCCTATTGGCATTGAGGGCTCTGAGCTAATGCACCATCATTTCAGGCGCACACACAAATAATGTTTTAGTAAAACTTTCTTATTCTCTTTTAATCTTTATCTAAGGATATGTTTTCATTGATTTTAGAGATAGAAGAAGGTGGAGAGAGAGAGAAAGGAAGAAAAGAAAAGAAACAACAATTTCTTGTTGATCAGTTGCCTCCTATTTGTACCCTGACTGGTATTTGAATCCACGACCTAGGTATGTGCTCTGACCAGGAATCAAACCCATAACCTTTTGGTCTATGGGACAATGCTCCAATAAACGGAGTCACCCGGCCAGGGCAAGTTTCTTATACTTGACATACTTTGGACATGTATCTCCTTGCCAGTGAGTCTGGGATGAGTTGGGTATAAATGAATCCAAGTATCTATGCATTAGAGGCTGTTCATCTTTTTCTGGCCCCCAATTCAGAGCAGCCCCAGTTTTCTGAAGGAGCGGTACAAACCACACTTCAGGAGAGAATTATTTGGTTCACAGTGGGGAAGGCTGGGGCCATAGTCTTTGTTTGGGGGCATTTCAGAACTTTAATATTTTGGTAACCCATGCTCTATAAATCACTGAATTACATCAAGTCTCTTTAAAACCCCTATGGGCAACTGTTTAAAATGCTGTCACTGCAATAAGCAATGTCCTGTGAGTCACATGGCAGGTTGGGGCCAAGAAGGGGATGGATTTTGTTTGTGTTTCTTTAACTCCAGTTAGGTTTACCCTGACTCCACTTCTGTGAATAGTCCCTTCATTTCCAGTTATTTCAAAGGCAGGATATGAAGGCCACTTAGTCCACTGGGGTTAAGCCTTCCCATCAAACCGAATTCTTTTTCCATACGTTCTTCTCTTCAAGCTATTTAGTGAAACTACCACAAATTGTTAACTTCGGATTAATATGTTTAATAAGTCAAATCTGGACTATTTCAAGGAGGCAGGCAGGCAGCCCGGAGGATTGGTTGCAGCTGAGCAGTCCCATGACTTTTCCTAGGTCATCGCTGGGGGCTGAGACCACCTGTGTAGCACCTGTGGGCAGCTCAGCCTAATGACCCCTGGGAGCCCTGCTTTGCCAGCCCTGCTCCTTGGCCTCCAGATTTCCTCTGGGATCTGTCAGTGCAGAAGCATCAGGAGGACAGATCCAAAAGGAGAAGCCTGCAGTGAGACCTTGGCTCCCCCTTCAGAATGCTGTGTGTTTCTAGGTGTACTGCCTACCTCTGCTTGGGCTCCAAGCTCCTTAAAGAAAAGGATGCTGCAGCTATCTTGTTCACAGTCACACTCCAGTCTGGGTTACCTATGCATAAAATACAGGCACAGGCAGGAGAGAAACATTTATCATCAGTGAACTTATTTGAAACTTTTCATCAAAAATGTGGAAATTAGATTTCTGGTCAAGGAGAGGTAGGTAGATACGTTTCACTTCCTTGTGCAACCACAAAAAGGAATGATGCCTTAGTCTCAAAATAGCATTCGGAACTGTCAGAAAATCAAACTGTATAGAAGTCCAACAACCAAGGATTTAAAGAAACCACATTCACCCAGAAGAGTAGGAGGGGCAGTGACACAGAGAAGTGTGGAGAGGCAAGGAGGTGTGGTGTGGTGTGGAGAGGCGCTGGTGGCAGTGAGAGGACAGGCATGGGCAGTCCCACAGTCTCATGTGGTGGACAAAAATCAGGATGGATACCTTGGGAACAAGTGATCCCAGCCCCAGGCCAGACCACACAGACCCATGTGCCAGCACCAGGAAGATAAATCCCCATAACTTCTAGCTGAAAAAACTAGTAGGGATTGGGGTGGTGGAAGAAACTGCACTTCACTTAAATGGCTGCATGGTTTTAAAATAAGCACAAGCCCACCCACACTAAGATTCAACACCAGGGTAACAGATGGAAGGGTGCCAGTCACATATGAGGAATAGGTGAAGTGACTGAAAATGGGACCAATGTGGGACAAACCCTCAGAAGCCAGGCAGCAGCACATTTTCCTCTCTGAGCCCACCCCCCTACCCCAGGAGCTACAAGCAGTTAAATGTGTTGCCCCATGCTAGTGATTACCTAAGGCTCCACCTCACACAATTTAGAGGTGCCTCTTATAGGAAGTCAAAGCAGCTCTTCCTAATACACAGAAACAAACACAAGGTGGCTACCAAATTGAGGAGACAAAGAAACATGACTCAAATAAAAGAACAGAACAAAACCCCAGAAAAAGAACTAATGAAATGGAGATAGTTGACCTATCAGATGCAGAGTTCAAAACTGGTAATTAAGATGCTCAGAGAACTCATTGAGTCTAGTAACAATATAAAGGAAGAAATGAAAATAACACTAAGTAAAATAAAGAAAAATACAGGAAATCAACAGTGAAGAGAAGGAAGCTGGGATTCAAATCAACAATTTGGAACATAAAGAAGAAATAAACATTTGACCAGAACAGAAAGAAGAAACAACAATGAAAAAAAAATTAGAGTATAAGAAGACTCTGAGACATGTCCAAAAATGCCAACATCTGAATCATAGGGATGCCAGAAGAAGAGGAAGAGCAAGAAATTGAAAACTTAGTTGAAAAGATAATGAAAAAAACTTTCCTAATTTGGTGAAGGAAATTACATACAAGTCCAGGAGACACAAAGCAGACAAGTTGGACCCATAGAGGACCACACCAAGACACATCATAATTAAGATGTCAAAGATAAAAGATAGAGAGAATCTAACAAGTAAAAGCAGCAAGAGAAAAGCAGACAGCTGATTTCTCAAAAGAAACTTTGCAGTCAAGAAAGGACTGGCAAGAAGTATTCAAAGTGATGTAAAGCAAGGACCTACGCCCAAGACTACTCTATCCAGCAAAGCTACCATTTAGAATGGAAGGGCAGATAAAGTGCTTCCCAGACAAGGTAAAGCTAAAGGAGTTCATCTTCACCAAGTCATTATTATATGAAATGTTAAAGGGATTTATTTAGGAAAAAGAAGATCAAAATCATGAACATTAAAAAAGCAACATATTCACAAATATCAACAACTAAATCTAAAACACATGCACACACACAGAGCAAGTAAGAATTATAGGTATGGAGATAATTTCAGGGGTTATCAGCTGGGAGGGGAAAGGGGGAATGATGAAAAAACATAAATTAAAAAGCATAATAGGTACAAAATAGGGGTGTATCAAAAATAGTATTGGAGGCTCTGGCTGGTAGCACAGTGGATAAGGCGCCAGCCTGCAAACCCAAAGGCCGCTGGTTCCATTCCCAGCCAGGTCTCTAGCCAGGTCTGTAGCTGGAGGCAGGTGAAAGGCAACCATACATTGATGTCTCTTTCCCTCTCTGCCTCTCTCTAAAAATAATAAATAAAATATTTAAAATAAATTTTTTAAAAAAGAAAGAATAGTGTAGGAAATGGAGAAACTGAAGAACTTATATACATGACCCATGGACATGAACTAAGGTGGGGGCAATTGCTGAAGTGAAGGGGGCACTGGGTGGAGGGGACCAAAGAGGGGAAAGTTGGGCTAACTGTAATAAGATAGTAAAATATACTTTAAAAAGTGGAAATTAAAAATCAAATATGCCTCTTAATTTGAGCAGACTCGTAAACATTGAAACCTTAAAAAATCAAATTCCACATTGTGTATTGGGGGCGCACCTTTACCTTTTCAGAGTCTTGGTCCTCCATAGGCCTTTGTTTTTTCCCAGCACATAGTAGGTGCTTAAGACATTTGTTCAATCACTTCATGAATCCAAATTAACAGCAGGGCTTTGGAATGAAGATCTGAGTTTGAATCTCAGCATTTCACTTACTAGCTGTGTGACCCTAGGCAGGTTACTCAGCCCTTTGGAGCTTTAGGTTAATTTGTTGCAAGGATTAAGCCAGATAAAGTATGCACATATTATGTTCATGATACGAATGTATACATCATGTATATGCTCCTCATTGCGCTTGTCCCAAGCACAGCCATAGTGAGCCTGTGTGAGGAACTGAGCTGGTTTTGCACCTGCCTTTCCCAGCTGAGGGTGGTGTGCAGGGTTCTCTGGGGGAGGGAGATGGGGCAACCCAGCTTTGTTGGAGGGTCCAGAGCAGGGATGGACAGTGGTGGGTTCAGAGGAGGATGTGGGCTCAGGCTTGTTCCTCCCCCATTCTGGGTCTAGAAAAGGAAGACAGGGCCACAGTTCCCGGCTTCTGGGGCAGAGGCCTGCGGGGGGCGCTGGCTCGCTTGGGCAGGGGAAACACTCAATGCTCCACCCTCAGCTCAGGATGTAAGGCCCAGCCTGCTGCGTCTGGAATCTTCTAGGGGCCACAGGGGCCGCTCAGGCCCTGCACCCACAGACATTTGTCTATTTTGAAAAGAGGAAAAAACAACAGTGCACAAAATAAAACAACAGCGGCCTAGGGAAATGGGATTCAAAAGACAATCTGCTTATTCTGAGTGAAACCAAATGTTAGGCAGCACCGGACAGCATTTCCCCAGCAAGGCCGGGAGGTCGGTTGTGTTTGGGATTCCCGCCGGGGGTTCCCAACTCTGGCCCCTGGCTTTGCTGAGATTTCTCACTAGGCAACTATTTTTTTAAAAAACAGAGTAACAGTAGAGTCCTTAATCCCCCACCCCAAAACATCTCAAGTTTATGGAAAAGGCAGTCAAAAGGGGGAGTGAGGGAGTGAGTTGTGGCCCTTCCTAAAATAGTCTCCTTCTCAGAGTTGTCTCAGGTGGAGGGCCTTTCTCCTGCCGGCCTCTTCTGGAAGCCTCCTTCACAGAAGGGACTGCACTGGAAATGTTGCCTCTCTGGAACGAGATATTTATTTCTTACAGTGAGGGAGGGCACATGTTCCTCCCTCCCTCCCTCCCTTTCTTCTCTCCTTCCTTCCTTCTTTTCTTTCTTTCTGGTTGAGAGTTTATTTGATTTTTCCTCCCCAGTAATAACCATGCTTTTAGATATATTTGTTTTCTAAAAGCTCGGCCTAATCATTTTCTTTCTTTCTCTTTCTGCCATCTTGCATCATTTGAGAGGCAGCCAAAATTTGAAGTAAATGTCTAAAATTAATTTTAACATATGAGTACACTGAGAGTCTCATTCCACTTCCCCTAAAGTCAATAATATATTTTTTACGTGTTATTTTATGTAATAGTTCTATCATTTCTTTACTTGGTATATCTCTCTCTCTCTCCCATTCTTTACCTGAAATATAGAGTTATTGATGCTCAATTTATAAGATTGTTGGGCTGGTGGAATACATTAAATATGATAATGTACTAAGCACATAGAGAACACTCAGTCAGGACAGCCATGATGTGCTACTTTTACTGATACAACTAGTTCTATAAAGCCCCTTGCTGCCCACTTCCAACTCGGCCTTTGGAGAGAACTTTAGTGAACAGGTTCTCAGCTCTGGGATCTTAGGTCCTTCAACTTAAATATTCATATTGTTTCCCTTCTTGGGAATGGATATGAATATTTCATGTAATAATCTGTCTGCCTTTACTCTCACCCCATTTCAGTCCATTCTCCAAACAGTAAGTGCCTTTTAAAAACAGAAATTCAAAAGAAAACAAACAAACACACCTCAGAAATCCCAGATTATGTGACTCCCTTTTTGGAAATTCTTCAGTGTTGTCCCCTCACACTTAGAAAAAGATCTAAACTGCATTCTGGAGGACAGTGACCTCCTGTACTGGCCCCTTGTGTTTGCCCCCTGCTCCACCCTCTCCCTCAGCTGTTTCAGCTCCAGGACCACTTGTCTGACCTTTGTCTTCTCTGGTGGCATTAAGCTCTTTCCTGCCAATGGCTCTGCACTTACTGTTCCCTGGGCCTGAAACTCTTTTCTTTGGATAGTTGGCTCTGAGCTCAAATGTCACCTCCTCAGAGATGCCATCCTGGTCTGAAACAGCACTTGCACACCACCCCCTGCTAAGCATCTACTTACAACACCTTGTTTATTTCCATCGCACTGTAATTAATTATTTGTTCATCCATTGAATGAGTGAATGAACCTATAATTTAGGGGGGGAAACAACTTACAAACAATCAGCTCAAGCCAAAAGACCACAAAAACAAACCTATCGCTCTCAAAGCAAGAAGAGAGGCAAAGGATTAACCAGTCTTTAAAGTGAAAACAACGATGATCTTTCTTAATAGGAAGCCTGAGTCTGTAGCCTGTAGCTAGAGCTTGGATGGATATAATTCTGCCCCAGGAAAACAACTGAAGGACTCCCAGAAGAGTGAGAAAAACTGACTTCTCTTGGGCCTGAAGAAGGTGACATCTATCCCACCCAAGCAACTTCCAGGAACATGGAATGAAAGAATGGGTTTACTATTGTAATTATGACAATTTCTTTGAGTATATTTTATTGATTATGCTGTTACAGGCATCCTAATTTTTTCCTCTTTGCCTTCCTCTGCTCAATACCTCCTTCCCTCCAGCAGTCCCTCCCGCCCACCCTTAGTTCATGTCCATGGGTTGTGCATGTAAGGTTTTTGGTTTTACCCTTACATTATTCTTAACTTCCACCTCTCTATCTTGTACTTACCAATTATGCTTCTTGAACTCTGAACCGTTTCTCTCCTTCCCCCTTCTGAGCTGATAACCCTCTAAATGATCCCCATACTTAGAACTATTCCTGTTCTGGTGGTTTATTTTTCAGATTCAGCTGTTGATAGTTTCAAGTTTGTTATCATTTTAATGTTCATAGGCCTTCTTTTCCTTAAATAGGTCCCTTTACCATTTCAGGTAATTATGGCTTGGTGATGATGAACTCCTTCAGCTTTACCTTGTCTGGGAAGCACTTCATCTATCTGCCCTTCCATTCTAAATGATAATTTTGCTGGGTAGCGTCATCTTTATTGTGAATCTTTGTTTTGCATCACTTTGAATACTTGTCAGTCCTTTCTTGCCTGCAAAGTATCCTTTGAAAAATCAGCTGATAGTTTGATGAGAACTCCTTCGTAGGTAATTCTCTGTTTTCCTGTTGCTGCTTTTAAGTTTCTCTCTTTATCTCTAACCTTTGGCATTTTAATTATGATGTGTCTTAGTGAGGTCCTCCCTGGGTCCAACTCATTTGGGACCCTCTGTACTTCCTGGACTTGCATGTCTAATTCCTTCATCAAATTAGGAAAGTTTCCTTTCATTATTATTATTTTTTTTAATAACTTTACAATTTCTTGTTCTTCCTCTTCTTCTGCAACCTGTATGATTTGGATATTGGTTCATTTAAAATTGACCCAGAGGTTCCTAATCCTCTCCTCATTTTTTTTTTTTTGAACTCTTGTTTCTTCTTTCTGTTCTGGGTGAATGTTTATTTCTTCCCTTTGTTCCAAACTGTTGATTTGAATCCCGGCTTCCCTCCCTTCACTGTTGATTCCCTATATATTTTTCTTTATGTCACTTTGTATAACTTTCACTTCTTTTCTTTTTTTGTGTGGCTATACTCAATCATTTCTCTGAGCATCCTGATCACCAGTATTTTGAACTCTGCATCTGAAAGACTATCTATCTCCATTTTATTTAGTTCTTTTTCTGGGATTTTGTTCTGTTCTTTCATTTGAGCCATTTTTCTTTGCCTCCTCAATTTGGTAGTTTCCCTTTGTTTGTTTCTATGTATTAAGTAGAGCTGCTTTGACTGTGTCTTGGTGGTATGGCCTAATATAGTAGGTGTCCTATACAGTCCAGTGGCACAGCCTCCCCTATCACCAAAGCTGGGTACTAGAGGTGCAACCTTCATGTAGGCTGAGTACACCCACCTCTTGTAGTTGAGCTTTGGTTGCTGTTGGTAGATCAATGGGACGGATTTACCCAGGGCAGCCAGTTGCAAGAACTGGCTGTGGCCACTGCCCTCAAAGCTTGCCCTCCGTGGAGGATCAGCTCTGCAGGGGCAGGGTGGTGGTGCTCAGACATGATCTGTACCTGTCTACTGGATGCACTGGCCCTGGGGTTTCCCAGGTGGTGCAGGCCAGGGTCAGCCCCGACCTGTGTTTTGCCCAGGGCACTAGGCACTTGAGCTATGAAGCCATCTGAGATGACTGCTACTATGCTGGGCTCGGTGACGGCCAGGTGAAGCCAAGCTGTGAATCTAGTCTGTCTGCTGGTGTTGCTGGGCCTGGAGCTCACTGAGGCAGATGTTGTTTGTGAGATAGGATGTAGGAAGTCATGAAGCATAAACTAAGACCAGCCATTCATATGGAAAAGCAGGTTGGGTGGGCCCGTAAGTTAGGTGGGGTGGAGTCTCTGGGGATCTCCAAGGCAGGTCAGACAGCGGTAGCCAGGTTGGTTGAGTCTCAGATATGGCACCAGTCTGCCCCATCTTGATGGATGTGGTGTCTTTAATTCTATAGTTATCAGACTTCCATTCAACTTGATTCCTGTCTGATGGGTGTTCTATGTTTTAGTTGTAACTTTGATGAGGTTGTATGAAGAGGTGAGCTACGTCTGCCTACCCTGTCTCTTGATCAGCTCCTCCCCTAATTATGATAATTTCTTATGTATTCAATACCTACACTGACTTGATGGGTTAAGAGAATCAGCTATTGCTGGCTTACTCAATTTTTCTCAGGCCCTACCAATGAGCTTTTTAAAAAATAAATAAATAAAATAAATATTTGATTTTAATAGAGAAAATTCTAGAAGCAACATATACTAGACAATCGGGTCTGCATTTTTATAAGTCCTATCCCACTCTTTCTGATGTGCCTGGCTAGGTTGTTTAGAAGACATTGGCTTTGATGATAGATTATATATGTTTTTCTTGAGTAATTTGGTTTTGATCAAAGCCCCAAATAAGTGTTTTTCTAAGTTATTTTTATTTTTTGCTTCTTAGTTTACAAGTTCATATGTATTCCAGAAAAATGTAATCCACATGGTTAGATTCATTTACATTCAACTTGTCCCAGGATCATTGGCAGGGAGGTATATGTTCTAAATAAATAAATCCAACAGTTAGGTATTGTTCTCATGTGTCAAACAGGAAGATTTTTAAAGAAGTCTAATTTAAAAACACGACTTTTGTGTTCATGATCCTGTAGATGACACAGTTACATATTATTTGAATTGATTGTAAAAAAAGTGTTTCTATTTATCTGTTGGCATTTTAGGATTTTCCCTTCTCTAATCTAATTTGGAGCAAATACTTCCCAAATAGTTCATTTTCCTAACTGAAAAGCTGTGTGATTGGAGGCACATTAACCTAACCACTCTGAGCCTACATTCCCCCAACTGTTAAATAAGGATAGAGATGTTCATTTGCAGAGTTGTCATATGGATTAGAGATAATGTAGATAAAGCTCCTAGAATAACGTATGGGTTGTGATGGAGGTTTAAATTGTAAATGGTTCTAGATCTCTAGTTTTTAGTGACATTTTGGATGAAGTTCTATACAACACTATCATTACCAAGATGGTTATAGGGTGTGTGTGGGGAGGAGCATGCAGAAGGAAATGTGCAGAGTGACCCAGTAACCAGGGTGGGCTGCTTTCAAGAAAAGCAGTTTTTGCTGGCTTAGATATGTAGGCAATCAGGCACCACTAAATTCAGCATCTTTCCTAACCTGCATCCACAGCAGATGGTCAGTTGGACACTTGTCTAAGACCAACCCAGTGTTGATGAGGGGCGTGATGGCTTTGGGGCCATGCATTGGAGGACATTATCATAAATAAGGCCTGTGGAGACCTCATGAGTTCTGCTTTCATGATTTTGCAAATTTGCCTTCCCACCTTAGAATATTAGCTTTCTGCAATATAGCTCAGTGAAAAAGATTTCTAAAATGGGATATAAAAACTCTTTTTGCCTCATCACTAATCTAAAATGGCAGTTCATCCATGAAGCCACCCATGAATATGTGTATCTCTAGGTCTTAGGATCTGCAGACCACAGTTATGTTCTTCACTGTGAATGGGAGTATTTATAGAGAACAGTGAAAGGCAAGGGAAGCTATGCTAGGCGATCATGGGAAAGATGGTGTCAGATGGCAGGGCAAACCACTGTGGTAACCCCAGAAGTAATTATGGACATCTGGATTGATGAAAAGAACTAAAGGATGGCAGGCATTCTGCATGTGGGACTAGGTTTTCCCAAAGGAAGATAAATGAAAAAAACATGTTTGCTTTAACTGCTGACTCATGGTACAAAGTTTGAATTCAGAGACTTTAATTGAAAATGCAGCAAGAATGCAAAAAGACTTACATAGAAAATATTTTAGTGTATTGGCAAGACATTAATTATAAAACCAGATGGTCATGGTAGAAAAATAACCCCAAAGGCTTTATTTTTGTTTTGTTTTTTTTTTAAGCATGAAATGTTTTTTACTTTACAAATTTCAGTATTCTGATATATATATATATATATATATATATATGCAAAACCATCTTTCTATTAAGATTAATACAAAGAATTGATTGTCTGGTGTTCCAGAATATTTAAAAAATCATTATATAAACCTGGAATATAAGAGCATTTTTGTGATAGAAGCTTCATGACCAAGATACTAGTTCTCTCTCTCCCCAGAGGCCATTCTAATGAGACCATATTTCTCAGCTCCTATTAACCGTGACCGCTGTCGCAGTCAGGGGTCATTTGTTTGCAACAGAAGGTTGGAACACAACTGCGTGAAATTAGCTCAGAAAAGAGAGTTTGTTGTAAGAACATAGGAGACTTTTACTCTCAGAAACCTCATGTTCAGGAGGTATAATGAGTTTAGAAAGTTGACTGAATAATATAGCTCTTCATCTTTATCTTAAGGCACAAGGCACCCTCTCTCAGTCTCCCTTTGCACACCTGTTCCATGATAACCATGTTTCTTCCCCAGGTGGCTTTTTTCTCCTTGGTGAACAATAGGCCCGCCATGGCTGCCTAGTTTAAATCTACCATCTTTGTCTCTGTTTACTATTTGCCCCATCTGTTTTTGTTTTTGTTTTGTTTTTTTTTTAATTCCTCTTTCTCTCTCTTCTTCTGTTGGTTTTCTTACATTAATTTTGTGTTTTCAAAATGATTCCATTTTTTATCTTCTGTTAGCTTCTTGATTGCACATTCTTTAATTATTCTCTTTTTGGTTAGCACAGGTATTACAAACATGTATCCTTGACTTATTAGAGTTTACTCTAACTTAATACTATTAATACTCCTTGGACAATAAAACAATTTTACAATATTTAACCCATTTCCCTATTTGGGCCATTGTTATTGTTGTCATGTAGTTTATTTCTACATACTTTTAATCCCACAAAACATTATTACTGTTGTTTTAAACAGCCAATATTTATTATGTTTTACCCATATGTTTACCTTATCTATTTCCCTACATTCCTTCCTGTATTACCATGTTCCCTTCTGGGATTATACTTCTTCTGCCTAAATAACTTCCTTTGGTATTCCTTTTAAGTAAATAACTGCTGCCAACACATTCTCTTGGTTTTTGTTTGTCTGAATGCCTTTATTCTGAAACTTACTCTGTCACCTATGACTGTTTCTTCTACTTGTGGTAATTAATTTACACAAATTAATTTCCCCACCTTCAATGATTATGAAAATTGTTTATATTTTATAGTTTGAATATATATATATATATATATATATATATATATATATTTTTTTTTTTTTTGCCTAAAAGGGAAGGCTCAAAGAACATTTTATAACTTAAAACCTGTAATGTGTCAGGTCCCAAAGGTGCACCATGTCACATGCTAGTTCCTAAAAACATTAAGTCAAATAAGACATGGTCTTGTCTTTTGATAGCTCATGGTCTTTTAGTAAAGACAGGGACATGAATGGTTGTTTCAAGTGTGATAAGCCAGCCACATCTGTCTTTGCAGTCTGTAAGTCCCACAGGAAACTTCTTTTCCAATCTCACTGAGTACAGTGGGTCATGTGCCCATTTTCAGCATCCAGGAAGGCAAAGATGTGTTTGGCTTTCAGGCCTTAAAAGAGGAAAGTACCAAGGAGCAGAGTGCTGGGAAGGGCTGTTGGTTTAGCCAGCCACCATGTCTGCATGAATTAAAGGTGGGGAAAGTCCTTTCCAGCATAGAGAACAACATGTAAAAGCTTAGAGTTGTAAAGTGTTATTCACATTTGGGAAATCACAAGCAGTTTAGAACAGTGGGACATGCTTAAGCAGGTAGACAGTGGCCAGAACACAAGGTGCTTTGTAGGCTGAAGAGTCTGGCCATGCAGAGCAAGTAGAAGAGGGAAAGTTGTGTTTTTAAAAGATTGCTCTGGTGGCAAAAGTAAAGTTGACTTGGGAGTGATCCAGCATGGAATCAAAGGAAATAATTAGCTATTGCAGTAATTAAGAAAAGAAGAAGTTAGAAAGAACTATGGAGATAAAGAGGTAGACAGGAATATGAACTATGTTGAGAAGAATAACTATTACAAGGTAGTATTGTACAGTTGTTATGAGTTTGAGTTTTAGAATAAGAAATAACTGTGTTCAAATCTGCTCTGCCCTTACCTAGCTGTACAACTCTGAATGTGTTTACTTAACCTCCAGGGATCTCTCTTTCCTCATTTGTATAGTGGGGGCAGAGAAGGGCAGTATCCACTTTATAGGGTTAAGTGATATGATACAGTAGCTCATTAAAGACTAACATTCAGTTCTTCTCTGTACTTATAAATCAATACACACTCAGACATTCATATAGATGCAAACACTGAATGAAAAGAATAGATTGAGAAGGACCCCAGGTTTGAGGCTCTGGTTGGGAACATTCAAATGGCCTGGGTCACTGGGCATGTGGAACTTGAGCAGAGAGAACTTGACAATAAATAGTCATTTAAGTGCCATCACCTTAAAGTTTGATTAATGTCACTCAGAGTAAGAAAACCAGAGTCATAAATGAAAGGTTTTTGGGCAGGGAGAGTAGCAGGGAAGAAGACAAAAATAAATGGCTAGAAAGGCAGAAGGAAAACCAGCAGAGTCATATCAGACAGGGGAAGGAGTGACCAAATGTACTGAATCATACAGAATTTCAATCCTGGCTTCCTCATTACAGGTCACAAGAAGCCTTGTTGAGAGCATACCTAGCAGGGTAATAGAGACAGAAGCTACATAACATGGGCTGAAGAATGAATAAGAAGTAAGAAAGTAGAGATGGTGAAGCTACAGTGCTATTTCCAGAAACTTGGCTCCCACCAAAATAGAGCAATTGGACAATAGCTAGAGAGAGAGAAAGTCAAGAGATGGTGGCATAGCTGGCCCAGGCTGCCATAATAAAATACCACATCCTGGGCAGCTAAAACAACAGAAAGTTATTTTCTCATAGTTCTGGAGACAAAGTCAACGAATCAGGGTGCTGGCAAGTTCAGTTTCTGGTGAGAGCTCCCTTCCTGGTTTGTAGATGGCCACCTTCTTGCTATGTCTTCACATGGCCTTTCTTTAGTGAATGCTAATGAAGAGAGAGAGCTAGGGTCAGGGCCCCACCCGTATAACCTCATTTGACCTTAATAACTTTCATAGAGGCCCCATCTCCAAAAATAGCCCCACTGAAAATACCAACATTCAATCCATAACAGATGGGATTTATGAAAAAGACAGAAAGGATATATGTGTGTGTGTGTGAGTGCGCCCATGTGCGCATTAAGGTTGAAGAGCCAGGAAGGTGGGCCATGTTGTAGATATAGGAAAGAGAACATGGGTTATTGGAATGATGATCAAAAAGCCGAAGCATAGCCTTGGCGCACAGAAGGAAGGAGAAAGGATGGGTGCCAGTGGAGATGAATGCATCTGTGCGTGTTCTGGAAGGAGACTCGTGCTGGTTTAAGAGCAGAGCCATTTGAGAAGGAGGTGATGGTCAGGAGAAAGAGATCTGAGGAGAAGGGTGGACATGTGATTGCTGAAGCTCCAGCTGTGCCAGGAGACTGTGCATTGATCTGGCTCAGTCTTAGTTGTTGTTGGGAGACGAAGTCTAGTTTAGGTGACACCTCACACATCCTTGGGCTGCTAATCAGGTCAACCACGTTGTATCAGCTGTCACCTAGAGACAGCAAATTGAAGCTTGAGTTGAAATTCCTGCCCTTGAATCTAGAAGTATAGGATGGAGAAAATACTGTGGCACATAAAAGTAAAAGGGATCTTTTATTGACAGGACTGTAATAGTTAATAGTGCTAATTGCATTTTTGGACACATTAGTGCAAATTATACACACACAAAAAAAAAGAAAGAAAAAGAAAAACTCTGTTCAATCTATGCCTATCAATTTTTTTTTTTTTAACTGGAGAATTCTGAGCACTGTACTTGAGAAGAACATAAAACGTGCTATAGTAATACAGAACAACAGAAGGGACTCATGCCTTGTCATGTGACACATGGGTATAGCCACTGAAGGACACTGAGCCTGGAGGAGAGAAGATTCAGCAGTAATAAGGTAACTGTTGATTTAATCAGTCTATTAATCTCGTCTTTTATGTATTTTCACATCAAAAGAGGTTTTACACCTGTGGGTTCGTTGCCTCCCCATAACTTCCCTCAGAAACAGGGACATTATTCCTGACTTCACAGATAGGGAGATTGAGACACCTAGAGGATAAATATAGGACACAGCCTGGGCAACTAACATCCAGCAGCTTTCTCCTCACCCAGCTTATTCTTGACATTCATAATAAATGTCTCCTTTCTGTCTCCTCCCATAAAAATTCTCCCATCCTTCAGAGCCCAGCTGGAAGTCCCCCTCCAAAGAGAATACCTCCATATCACTGAGTCTTCACCGATTTTTGTCTCCTTTGAAATCTGACAGTGTTCAAAATTTCTAACTAAGCATCTAAACAACATAAACCAAATGACATCTGTGGCTAGGAACTGTAGTACTTGATTATGTATTATTCTGTGCTGTTCACTCTGGTTTTATGTGGGTTGGTCATCTTCCTGCATATAGTGAAAGTAGGGGTTATGTTTTACTCTTTGCTTTTATCCCTCAGCTGGCCCAGACCAGTGCTGAGCTCTGAACAGCTGTTTGCCTTCACCTTTACTGTGTGGGGACACTGTCACCCTCTTCCCAGGCTGTCCACTCACTATACACACATTCTTGAAAAGGCAATCTGAAACAAAGGGCAGTCACCATCTGCTTGCAAGGTGTGCAGAAGTGCGAGACACCCACGGAGAGAGAGTTGTTTCCCAGTGGTATAGGTAATTCTCAAGTATTCCCAAGAGTTAACATTTTAGCAACTAATATGAGTTGCCAATGAGCTCCTTGACATTTTTCTGATCAGTAAAGTAGATCATCAGAACTGGAATCCTACGAGATTTAAAGTGGTTGTTGGTTTTAAAATATGGCCTGCAAATAGTTTTTCCCTGAGTTAAGCCTGGAAAAAGAAAGTTATTTATGAGGGATATGAAGCATCTATTTTTCCATTTTAAGTTTTACTTCTGCCCACTGCTGCTTCTGACGCCTTGTGTATTTGAGAGCAGTGTGGGATTTTTATTTATTTGCTTTTTATTTTATTTCATTTTTAATTTTCTTTGCATTAACCACTTCACTTGCTATTTATTCAATACCAGCCCCGGTGCACTGAGCATGTGATCCTTGATGATGGAGACTCAGCTTCATCCAAGCTCATTCACTCGTGGAGGCTCTGCACCAGCCTAATTTGGGAAGCACCTCCCTGCCCTTGTGCGTTTTGTTTCCTCTGCTGGGACGCCAGCCTTGCTGTTTTTGCAAAGGTATACTTCTCCTTGTCCTTCAAAACCAGACTCATTCTTTGTTCCCTTTGTGGAACATCCTTTATGTCCCCTAAGCCGAATTACAGACTTCTTCCTTTGTGATCTTTGTTCATCTCGATGATAGACTTCCTATAATGACCTATTTACTTGACGCTCTCAGTCAGTCTTGGGGCAAGAACCATGTCTGTATATTCCTAGTGCCAAACATAGTAGATGGTCAAGGCATATATACTTTTTTCTTTGAATAAATGAGTGTGTTAGACTTCCTGGTCACAGCAATTAAAATAGACTGATGATCTCAAAAAAGAAATTGTTTTTTAATGGCTATTGGGGACAAATCAATGAAAGGCTAAAAGACCAGTTTTGGAAAATGGGCAGGACACAAGGGAACCTAAAAGAGCAAATCAGCAGAGACAAATAAACTCTCATTGCCTGTCTTTCCTTGCATTCACCTCCCTCCCTCGTCCCCTGCCCCTCCCCACCATGAGATTCTCAGGCTGGGAAAAGTGTCCCATTGTCTGAATCTCTGTCACATGCATACCTTCTGTCTGGTCACTCTATGGACAGGCTGGGATGAGGTGGACCCACCCTCATCAGCTTGCAAAAGTGGGAGCTGGGGACAGAGGACAGGCACTAATCCACACAAGAATACATACATTGAGGGAAATGATTCTTTCAAAGGAAACTGTGATGGTATCAGAAGTAAAATTAAATGTGTCTAACCAAAAAAAAAAAAAAAAAAAATTGAAATTGACAAGTGTCTACTACTATGAATGAAACTTTTCAGAAAAGGAGGCTCTGTGATATAAAAGCTAATTTAATACTGGATGGTTTGATTACCAGTAATATCATTAATGACAGTTAGCACCTTTCTTTATTTTTCTTGATGAACTCAGAGCTCTCACCTAAATTTAATAATGTGTTACGTATCCCTTGGGTGGCTGGTCCACTGGCTTGGGCTGAATGACTGGGCTCAGTGCAAAAACGCGTTTGCACACTTTGCCCAAGGTTTCCAGCCATCAGGGAACTAAGCTCTTTTGCTCCCCGGAGAAGCTAAACATTCTAAAACGAAGTGCCCTCTGCTCTGGTTTCTGCTTTTCAGCATTTCTCTTCTGCTTTCACATACTTCGGCTGTTTTAAAATTAAATCTAAGAAACTCATTCCATATTTTTCATCATCTGCTTTTGAAAGTGAATGTTCTGGATTTATGGTTTGGGGTTCTTTGATGTTAGAGTAGCAAACCCTGCTTGCTTCGCTTGTTTTTCGTTTCTTTCTTTCTTTTTTTTTTTTTATGTCGTTGAAGCTTTGAAAATTTGATTTATTAAAACACCGCAGTCAATGCAGGGGAACTGACACCATTTGCATTGTTGGGGAGCGTCATGAAACATCAGGTCATAGCTCCCTGTAGAGAGCTGAGGGCTGTTACGATGCACCGCCCCCCAACCCTGCGCTTCGGTCTCGTGGAAGTTTGGCATTAAGCAAAATCTCAAGCTTACGCCCCAAGGATATTCATTCCAAGGGCATTTCAAGATTTTTGGATTGGATCCCACCCACTAATTTTGATTTCGTACCTGCCAAAATGTACAGAATAATCAGCTCTTTTTTTTCTTACCAAGAAACAGCATTGGTCCTTCCTCTCCCCTAGAGCAACTGTGGTTCTGATGTGTTGAAATTTATATTTTATACGGTATCTCTTTATATCTATTCAATGCAGTTTGGAGCTTCCCAGAGCTCAAGAATGATTGCCTTTAACACACTGGTATACAATGTAGAAGCCTGAGAAGTAATGACAGAAGGGCAAAAATACAGAGGAAGGAGGCAAGGGGAGAGGTCAGGGTTGGGAGAATCCCAACAAACAAAGTCTGTAAGTATCGGCCATGCAAACTTTTAATTATATTGATATTGGCTTGATACTTTTGGGACATGCCTCATATATTCATTATAATTCCCTCTACAACATCACTGGGTTTCAAGAAAAGGAACCCTCATGTGCTGCTATTCGAGGAATAAAGTGTGTGTATGTGTAGGGGGCATATTAATAAGGATAGGACAGGGAATCTTTCAGGGATCTGAGGAATTAAAAAAAAAAACCCAGGTCACAGGGAGCCAGACTAGAAAATCGGAAACTGGGGGCTCTCTCTCCTTTTGTCTGGTGTTGCACAATCTCCTTCTTCTCAAAATTAACCATTCAACACACAGTATAGTATAGCCTATTATAAATTTCTTACTCCACAAGAAAAGCAATTAAACATGTTAGGAAATATAAAAAGTCAGGCTCTAAAATAAATCAAATTAAACTGTGACGTGATTTTGAACTGGTAGACTGTCGAGGGAGAAAATTTATTTAGACTTGGTGTTAGGAATATTCTCCTTAGCATGACACAGGTTTAATAACATAAGAACTACAACATTTTCCTAATGGATCAATTCACACTACTGAAATAACAATTTTTATCAAACTTATTACTATGTGACAAGCACTGTGCTAAGTGATTTAGATGGATGATTTCATTAAATCTTCAAACAATTCCGTGGGGTAGGTATTATCCCAATTTTTGTCAGATGAGAAGTTGAGGCACAGAGAAGCTAAGCAGAGTAAGTTACACAGCTCCTAAGTGACAAAGCTATTCCAAACCACAGGCTTTACCCCTGTGGTATATTGTTTCTGACTAGACTATATTATCCCAATCAAGAATGAATAATATTTACACAATTATTAGACATTCTCTTCTGATTAAAAAAAATTATTCTATAGATAAAGCATGTAAAATTTAAGTATAATTACAACAGAGAATGTAAACATTATCAGCCTTGGTCACATAAAAATAATAATATAAAAGGAACTTGGGGAAAGAGGGATAAAGAGAAAGAAAAAGAGCACTTAATTTCCTTATATTTCCCAGTGGGAGAAATATTATTTAATGTGACTGCATCAAAAGAGCTATATTTTTAAAGTTATAAAAGTAGCTAACAGGACTAAAAATAAAAGTTACCAAAAGTTGGAAGAGAGTTTAATATAAGTGAATCAAATTTATTACTTTTCAAAGCAATATACAGTAGGTTCTTCTTAAAGCTGATAAATCAGGAAACAGCATCAACATGTTATTTGAGTTATGTGACTACCAGAAAACAAAAACCATAAACAAATAGACGAAAACCAGTTACCTGTTAAAAACTGGGTCTGGAATGGGAATCATGGAGTGAGATTTTTATATTTGATTTTATACCTTTTCATTTAAACGATTATTTCCATATGCACGTTTACAGTTTATAATAAGAACCATGCTCATACTATTCCCTTCTGTAAGTGGACATCTAGTTTCTGCTCCAGAAAAATGCTGACCATGTGCATAGAATAGTGGCTCTAAGCAAAATGAGGGGCTTTTCAAAGGCTAAAATAACAGTCTCTGCAGGGGAGGGGGCTGGGTAAACACCATCACCCCAATGGTCTGGGGTTTCCTTTTATCTATCTGAATGTCTTTTGCACCCCAGCCCTCCCAAGGTACAGCTCAAAGATGGCTGAAAATGAGGACCCTCCTGTCTGAACTTCTCACCCTCTTTTTCTCTTTTCCAACACTTATGGGTGAGATGGTGTACATAGTAGGTTCACATCCTCTTCCGGTCTGTGCCTTGGTGTTAGGAATATTCTGGGCTTCATGGCTTGGCCTTAATTAATGATAGATTGGGTGCAGGAAGGGAAAGCGGCCTACCAAGGAAAAAGAGCACTATTATTTGAAAATTATTATATTATTTCCCTTACATATATAATGCATAGGTAAAGGTCTTCAAGGATACCAGCCACTTCAATGGCAAGGGGTCCTCTGGGCAGAGGAGAGGGGAAGGAGAGAATGTGTTCATGTCTGACATGGGTAATGGACTTTTTTTTCTTTTAATGTTGTGAACATTTGTTTAGTGCTTCAGATGTTTTATTCAAAACATTTAATGTTTTATCTAACACTTAAAAATCATCACACTGGCCCAAAAAGGTTAGTCTACCTTTTAAAAAATATTAATACTTTCTTATATAGAGCTATTGTAGGTTTATAAAAAAATTGAGTAAAAAGTAGTACTTACCCTCACTCCCTCCCCAGTTTCTCCTGTTACTAACATTTTGCATTAGTGTGGTATGTTTGTTTTGATTGATAAGCTACCTTTAAAGTTCAATGTTTACCTTTGGCTTCAACCTTATTGGCATTCTATGGGTTTTGACAAATGTATGGTGATATTTATGCATCATTACAGTAGCATACAGAATAATTTCACTTTCCTAAAAATCCCCTGGCTCCACCTAGTCATCCCTCTCCCAGTTGATTTTTTTTTTTAAATCCATGATAGGCCAGATTCCTGTGCTTGTCTTGCTGGCTGTTCCCACTGGCCCACATAGTGAAATCCGGTCCACTGCACCTGTTCTTTCCGTTACTGACTCTGTTCTCTGTGATAATAGTATCATGAGTGGTCTTCAAGCACCTCATATCCTGCCACTACCACCACTTGTCAGGGTAAAAACCCAGACAGGATGAGATCCACATTCCCAGCTGTCCCTGTCTTCCAAGGAAGAGAAACCCTACACCAGTAGCTAAAGAATGAAACCAGATATCCCAGGGAAGGGATGGGGGATGTCGAGTCTCTGGTGGTCCGAGAGTGGCGCCAAGCCAAAAGCCCAAAAGAGCTGAGAAAACCAGCAAACAAGATGTAGATAATGCCAGGTACCACCTCAGACACTGTGGCAAAAGGGCCTCAAAGAGCACGACTTAGGGTTCAAGACAAATTTTTATTGCAGGGTGGTGAGGAGCAGCATGGAGACCTGCTTGGTAGGTAAAATCAAAGCCTGACCTCCAAGGTTGGCATTAGTGGGAGGGAGTGTCTGATGGAGCCAGCTGAGAGTAAGGCTGAAAGATTGTTTTTTAGGCAGTGTGTGGTTTTCAAATATTTTTTTTTTACCATGACCTACAGTAAAAATACATCTCATATTGACATGTAGTGCACCCATACAAACACACTGCCAACAGTATCAGTGTCATCTGAGGGCTTGGTGGAAGTGCAGAATAGGGAGCTCACTTTTGACCTACTAAATCAACATCTGAATTTTAATAAGGTTCCCAGGCAATTATGATGCACATCAAAGTTTTCAAAGCACTGCTACAGGGGACTCCTGGCTAAAGATAAGGAACCCGTACCTATGGACCTCAGGTGATCTTGTTTCATGGGTTTCCTTTATTTGAGACAAGAGCTCTTAGCAAATTGTCTAAATACTTCAGCCTATAGCAATCCCAGGATCCTGCCTCCCTCCCCTCTCAAGACCCCACCAAATAATAATGATACTAATAACTGCCTTGTATTATAGAGCTAAGCATGTGCTGAGTGCTATTCTAGTGACTTACATGTATTAACTCTTTTAATCGTCATAACAAAAGAAGTTGGCATTGTGTTGCAATTTATGTAATTGCAACAGAAAACTGAGGTAGAAAAGGCCAAATAACTCAGGTCATGGGGTTAATAAATAGGGGAATAAAAGTACAAAACTACGAAAGGGAGAAAGGAAACACATAAATGAAAGAAAAAAAGTCAACAGACTTCTAAAAGATGGAAAGTGGGAGAAGAATATTGAATGAAACTGGTGGAGAAAGTTGAGAGTGCACCCATTCTCTCTGGAGGGTTTCAAAGGTGATTGGAGCCAGCGCACCTGACAGAAATCACTGGGACACTCTGCTCAGGATCGGCAGGTATGGCCAAGGGTCGAAGTGATAACTGGGAGTAAAAACTAGTCTACTGCCTCTGTTGGCACACCCGTGTAATCTCAACCCTGCAAAGCACAGGTAACTGACAGTGCAAAAAACCCTGCCAGCTCTGCTCCAAAATATTTGAACTGACAGTCTGGGTGAAAGCTAAGACCTCCTGTATATATACGACTCTTCCCATTAGGATATGGAGGACTCCCAAAGTGTAACTATTAGTCAGAATTTTATATCCAACCATAATATTGAGTGTGAAGGTAACATTTTAGCCCTGTGGGGTTTATAAAGCCTATTTTCCATGCCCCCCTCCTATGGGAAGTTACTTAAGGATGTACTCCCGCAAAATAAAGGAGTAAACTAAGAAGGAAGAAAATAGGCAACCCATAAACTAAGAAGCCTGACCCAGAATGATTGCAGTAGAATAGTAGTCTTGGAGGTAAGTCCATATTGGTACAGGGAGAGAGATGACTTAAAAATGGAGGGTTTTAAAATTTTTAATTTAATTTAAAAAAAAAAAAATATATATATATATATATATATTTTTTTTTTAGGAAAAAGCCAGTTCACTCAGTATAATAGAGAGTTTGGGAAATTTTTAAGAATATGATCATGGGAAACAGCTTGCAATTTTTTAAAAAGACAATAAAAAATTCCGAGAGAGCCCTGACAGGTGTGGCTTCATTGGTTGGGCATCAGTCTGCAAAGCAAAAGATGGCTGGTTCAATTCCCAGTCAGGGCACATGCCAGGGTTGCAGGTTTAGCCCCTGTCAGGGTGTGTACAAGAGGCAACTGAGCAATGTCTCTTTCTCACATTGATGTTTCTCTCCTTTTCTCTCTCCCTCCCTTCACCTCCCTCTAAAAATGATTAAATAAAACCTTTTTTAATTCCAAGGCATAGATAATGTTATACAAATACCTTAGTCAACATGATATGATGAAAAGCAAATGCTAAATGTAGGAAAAGAGAGGCCATTAGTCCTTGATACTAGGAACATTGTACTTGATATGGTCCTGGGTTGGTAATAGGAGCTATAAGGAAGGAAATGCAATTCCAGCATACTACTTATCCAGGCATCAAACAATATTTGAATGGTTATAAATGTGTAAATACCTTTCACTGGTGTCTAACTTTTAGAATTACCCTATGGACAAAGCAGAGAAACGTTAACTGAGGTTATACAGAATATAAATGTCAACAGCCTTAACCATGTAAAAGGTAAAATGTAACCAACAGAAAGTAGAATGTAGGAGAAAGAAAGAGGGAAGACAATGGAATAACTGCCCATTTTTATAAAGTAGGAAGTCAGGGAATGCTGTTCCAAGTGAATGGGAATTGGAAGAAATTTTTGGAGAGCAACCCGGAAATATATATAGGCAAACTGAAGATGCCCTTACCCTAGTTCCCAATAATTATCCTAGACAATCTCTCATGCTTAAGTACAGAGGCATTGTTTGGAATAGTTCAAAGGAATTGATTTAGACTAAGAAGCAGTACAACATAGTTGTTAAGAGAGAGGACTCTGGAAGTAGATGGTCATTTATGAGCTGTTGAGACTTCAGGCATGTGACTTCCTCTCTGGGCCTCAGTTTTTTCATAGATAAATGAGATTGCGATTAGAACAATCCTGGCATATAATAAGCATTCAGCACTGTTGGTAGTGTTACTATTATTATTGTTACTATTTTTCACCAACAAGGCCTGAATAAACATGCTGTGGTACATATATAGAAGGAATCCATGAAAGGACTACGATTTACTTGTATTAACATGGATACATTGAAAACATCAGGTTGAATACGGAAACCACTTTTTAAAGTAAAATGTTGAGAGTATTAATACCATTTGTGTATATTTTTAAAAACAGAAGAAAATACTGTATCTTATTTATGGATGCATACAAATGCATATATAAAGGTATTTAAGAAGTAACATAGGTGTTACATTATTCTCTGTAGTCTTATGTTTCATAATAAACATTTAAAACACAAAATGAAGTTACTGGAATAAAAACTAGGGATGCTGTACTTTGCATAAAGTGAAAAGTTTCAAAGGTAATAAATAAAAGTATAAGAATATAAATATTAAATATTGGAAGGAGGAAGTGGAAAGGGAAGGTATGAGATCACTTTCGTCTTTTATATTGGAGGTTCAATAGTATTGTTTAAATTTATAAACTGACTTGGAGGCGGTCCCTGAGCAGATGGGACTTCACTCCTTCACGCACCTCGCTCGGCTCCCTCCACAACCATGTCTGACAAACCCGATATGGCCGAGATTGAGAGATTCGATAAGTCGAAATTGAAGAAGACAGAAACGCAAGAGAAAAATCCACTGCCTTTCAAAGAAACCATTGAACAGGAGAAGCAAGCAGGCGAATCGTAAAGAGGCCCACACCGCCAATATGCACTGTACACTCCACAAGCATTGCCTTCGTATTTTACTTCTTTTAGCTGTTTAACTTTGTAAGATGCAAAGAGGTTGGATCAGTTTAAGTGACTGCTGCCCCTTTTCACATCAAAACTACTGACGACGAAGGCCGTACCTGTCTCGCCCGTCTGCCTGGCTGGCTGGCGGGGAAGGGAAAGAACTTGCATGTTGGTGAGAGAAGAGGCTGGGTGGGTGGACAGTGGAATCTAGTGTTAAAACCACTCTGGTCCAAGGTATCCTGCAAGCTGTAAAATGCAGTTTAATCAGAGTGCCTTTTGTTGTTGTCGTTGTTGTTAAAATGATTTTGATTATTGGAATGCACAATAT
The DNA here is from genome assembly GCA_004026585.1 of Noctilio leporinus. Taxonomy (NCBI): domain Eukaryota; kingdom Metazoa; phylum Chordata; class Mammalia; order Chiroptera; family Noctilionidae; genus Noctilio; species Noctilio leporinus. The sequence goes on along the minus strand of PVIW01000181.1, from coordinate 390,159 downwards.
TTTTAATATGCAAATAAAGTTTTAAAACCTGAAAAAAATAAAATAAAATTTATAAACTGAGAACGGGCATATGAGCATACTATCTAGAATTATGGAGGTTACCACCAAAAGAATTAAAAATGGAAGTTAAATTGTCTCTAGAGTAAGACACTGGGTAAATTCTTCTGTTGCCATGTGCTTTGTGTTATTTTGATGAAATTTCTATAGAAATCTAAGCCTAATATAGGTGTAAAAAAGAGTCCTGAGTTCTCCTTGAGATCCACACTCTCTAAGATAGACAATCCTCCAGCCTCACCACCAGCCTCACCAACGTTAGGACAGCAGTGAGGTTTAAGCCAGTGACGCTCAAGAGGAAAGCTGGTTCTAGCCAACAGGCATGGAGGCCCGACTGCACCTGGAATAAGGATTTCAGTGGCCAGCAGTGACAGATGGGCTTGATTGTGTTCTGGGAGCCTGTGGGTTTCCTCACAGGGGACCAAAGGCCTTCTGAGAGACCCCTGGCTCTGCCCTACTCCATCAGTAAGGGTCCTGGCAGGAAACGGAAGCAGTGGGGATTTTGAAGACAATATAATGAAGAGATAATGTACAGAGGTGTGGGCAGGACAAAGACAAGCAAAAGGGAGAGCTGAGCGACTGAGGTCAAGGAATGAGGGGAAGCCCCATGACCACATCTGGCCTCCAGGAGTGCGGGAAGGAAGCCCCATGGGAGCTGGATCTAGTGCTGTAGAAACTTCTGCTGCTTCGCTGGGGCCACTCAGCTCACATCTGAGTTTTCCTGTGGGAGGTGAGCAGTCCCTTCCTGCTGGCAGCTTCCCACCCAGCATCGTGCCCCTCTGCTTCCCCACCTGAGGGCCTGCCCAGTTCCATGGCACTGGCTCAGCCCTTGCCTAGGACAGAGCTAAAATGCTAAAGATGGACACCCCTTCCCAGGCGTGAAGCTGAAGGAGGGATGGTAGTCGATGGTTAAACACGCAACTTCCCCATCCCCCAGGTGGAAGATTCAGAGGTGAATTCTACCTTATTTCTCAGGGTCCAGTAGGATTGAGCCTCTTACCCCCACCACACACACACACACACACACACACACACACACACACACGGTAACTGCTCACTGATCTTCTCTCCCTTGGGTTTTCTTCCTTCTGTCTCATCTCTCCTTTTCTTCATTTGTGCTCTCTGGCATTATCTCCCCAGTAAATCACAGTTTAGCCAAATGCTTTTCTTGGTGTCTGCTTTTAAGGAAAAGATGCCTAACTCAGACACCCAGGAAGAGGGCTGCCCAATCAAAGCTTTAAGTGGCAGGAGTGGGGAAGATAGGGGGGTTAAGATAGGAAGGGAGGTGTATTCACATTTACAGTTCTGAAGCCAGACGTCTGCAATCATGGTGTTGGCAGGGCTGCAATTCACCCAAAGGTTCTAGGGAAGAATCCGCTTCGCCTCTTCTTCCTAGATCCTCGTGGCTCCCAGCAATCTTGGCTTGCAGCTGAATCACTCCCATCCCTGCCCCTGTCTTCATATTGTTTTCCTCTGTGTCTCTCTGTGTCCTCTCTCTTCTCTAAGGATACCAGTCATTGGATTTAGGGACCAACCACCCTATTCTAGGATAACCCCCTCTTAACAAGTTACATCTGTAGACACTATTTCCAAATAAGATCACATGCTGAGGTTCCAGCTGGACATAAATTCGGGGGGTACACTATTCAATTCACTAAAAAAGGGAGTGGAGTAAAAGAGAATACCCAGACTTTCATTTTCTTCCTTCCACTAATCTGCAAGTGACCAAACTCACCCAGAAACAGGAGGGTGAGGGAGATCAGGAGATGCAATATTTAGGGTCAGCATCCGGAGCCCAGCACGAGAGAAGAAGGTGAGAACTATTTTTGTAGGCAGGGAGAGGAGAACTAGAGAGTAGGCAGTGCCTCTGCCTCCTTTAGAAATGGCTGAATTTTTTCTATATCAGAAAACCTAAGGTATCCTGACATTCGTTAAGGGCCCATGAGACACTTCAGATCAAATGCTTTGAGGCCCACGAGCAGGCTTTGCACATCATGGGGAGTTCTGACCTTGCTCGAGGTAGCTACCATGAGCCTTTGTGCAAATTAGAAAACTGTCTTCTTTAGATATTCGCCCCAGGACACATGGCTTGGGGAGTAAAGAACGCATTGAATTCCAGCTTCCACTTAGGCACCATGCCAGGCAGCCTTGCCCCACCTTTAACTGAAGGTAAGAATTTGCTGGGGTACGGGTAAAAATCAAGATCTGTCTGTTGATCACACCCCCGAAGACTCTGATTTTGAACTGTGATTTTGAGGTTATGTACTTATAATAAGAACCATGATGATTCTAATGATCCAAGATGAAAGATGCTTATGTGTATCAAACCCTCATTTTACAATCAAGGTCAAGGGGGATAAAGTAACTTCCCAAGTCCCATGCGGCTGAGTCAGTCAGCATTGTAAGAATAAATGTACAGCAATCCCAAGTGATCACATTATACAGATAAAGCGTCCTTTGTACGGATATGTTCCATATCACTAAGATTGGATTGGAGAAGCAGAAGCACTGGGAGTGATGTGGAATGAGGCCGGTAGCAAAGGGATTCGACCATAAGCAACTGCAGCAGCTGAAGGGGAAATCAATGCCAGGCTCCCGTCTCTGCCTCTCCTATGGACTATAGTTGGGAAGGCAAAATACACATAAACAAGAGCAAGGATGATTGGGAACCCACCTGAACAACTGGAACCTGCCTCTGCCCCTCATCAATTCCAGCTGGGAGGATACCAGGTTGCACTGCCGAAGAAGCTGGTACCCTTCACTATGGAGTAACACTGGCACCAGGCCAAGGACTGGAGAAGCTGAAAAAGGAGCTAGAGGACCTGTGGGCCCGGGCACTGTCCCTCACTGTGCCAGGCAAGCCAGCAGATGAGTGACAGTGTGAACGGTGCCACAGTGCCAGGCCACCAGGCATCAACCTCCTGAGTATGAACATGGTGGCACCTTCACTTCCACAAACATACCAGGGGGCCATCCCTCTTCCAGAAGCAAACCAAGATAGAAATGCTGAGGAAGGTCATTTCAGCTTGGCTAAGTTGACACAGCACAAAACCAACATGTGTTTTTGCCTAAGTTTTGCTGCATTGAAAAATACCCTGGTGACAAGAAAGGTCTATTCATCACTACGGTTCTACACAACAGCTCTTAGAAGGCTTCACACATAGCAGGTATCCCATCACTATGATCCATTTTCATGAAACAAGCTCAGTGTTAGTCTTCTTAATTTGCAGCCCCCCCGCAAGTAAGCGAAGACAGCTGCACAGTCTTGAGAGCGAGAAGTGATCCCCAAGCGACTGTCGCCCGCTCCTCTCCTCCTTAATTGCTTCTCCGTGTCTCTCCTGAGTGGCCGAGCAGACCGTGCATTTAATATCCTTCCCCAGTGAAGATTGCTCATAATCTGAAACCTTGTCAAAAAAAAAAAAAGATTTGAGGAGAAGTGGGAAACACATTAAGATCCACAGAAAAAGCCCCTGAAACTCGGACTGGAAAAAATGACAAAATCAATAAATAAATAACCGGTCCCAGCCCGAGCCAAGAGGGCGGTGATTATAATCCAGCCTCAGTTACTGGAGGGGGTGGGAGGGAGGTGTTTCTGCCCAGGTGAAGAGACAGCCAGCAGCCCTCAGTATTCACAGCACCAGAGATTTTTCCAAATCCCGCTTCAAATCTCATAATCCCTTTGGTCCTTAACTGCTGGGCCTGACGTCACCCCCTTCATTGCAGACGGGCTCCCCACTTCTGCTTCAGAGCTCTGCTGTGGTCTAGCGGGCATGTGGCTTGCAGGCTGACTTAGAAAATCCAGTTGCACGTGGAAAAGCACAACTTAAAAAATCATGACCTCTTTTTTTTCCCCTTTATGAAAAGAGACCATTAACTTTGGATGGAAGCAAGGGCAGAACTGTCCTGCCTCGCTGAAGGATTTGTGGTGTGTTTTTCAATATTGTTGACGGCATGGATTTTCCTGTTGCAGAAGCACTGAAACTGTGGCATCATCAGACGTCTGAGATGTGTCAGTTTTCAGGGATTTGCCTCCCTAAAAAGCCCATAACAAATGGGAACAGAAAGTGAAATGAAAGAGCAATGTATAGGTACGTTCAAATCAAGGTTTGCTAGTACTTGCTTGAGTTATTTAAAATTCTCTTGTTCCTTTCACAAGATTTTCAAAACCTGGAAGATTTTTTCCACATTTTCTCTAACCTTCTCTCTCTCGAACTCGTGTGTGTGTGTGTGTGTGTGTGTGTGTGAGTTTAATGATCTAGAAGCTCTGGTTAATGTAGATGTATGTGTTCCTTCATTCGTTCATTCATTCATTCATCAGACATTTCATAAGCAACTGGGCTAACTTCTGAGTACTTAAGAATAAATGAGATAAAACTCCTATCCTTGGATTTCGCTCATCCACTGGTGGAAATAGCCTCTTAACCAGATAAATTACAACAGGTTAAGAGCAAAGACGGAGAGTCACGTGCTCCTTGGGAAGAGGAGGGAGTGACTTGCTGCGCTGAGATAACATTCCCCCGTTGTTTCAGAGAACCACCCTAGTCTGAACATTTTCTAAGCTATAAAATATGCTTACAGATCGCTTTGAGTTAGTTCTGCAGTGTTGAACTAATTCAATGGAATGAGGAGTTGTCCTTTAGTGCCAAAATCGACCCTCTGTCAGGGAAAGAGGGGTGGTTGGAGAAAAGCACAGGGGGAGGGAAGAAAAGAGGGAGTCCTTGGCTCTTTGTCTGCTAGGGGACCAGCACATTCAAATTCCCTGGCACTGTCAGTGAGTCATTAGTCTGCTCAGCATTTTGGATACGTATGTGCGTTTGTGTGAGCACACGTGTGTGCTCCATTGTCTACCCTTCTACAACTCTTTGCTTACCTTCTTCTCTCTCTCCAGCTCTTTTTAGAATAGGAGAAATCACAAAGATAAGGAGTCTTGCTTCGCTGTCCTTTGGTGGATTAAACCACCACATTGTGACATTCCTCTGAATCATTAGGAAATCTACATTCCAAAGTCTGTAAAATCCTATCCATGCCCCAGCAGCAGGGGGAGAACCGCAACTGCCAAACTTCACACTCCCCCAGTCCTTGCTAAATTTGGAAGCAAGTGCAAGGAATTGGGGTCCTGCACTCACTTAGAACTGGCAAAAGGAGGCAGGGGAAGGACCTCACGGCCATCACAAGCTGTTACAGTGTCACAGGGTGATGAGTTTGATGTAAATGAATCTGAAACATCTGGATCAAATTTACTCTCAAACAGGGTTATGAAAGTTGGTGGGTGAAAAATATCTTCTGGCCTATCTTTTAAGAAGGAGGCCCAGGTGAGGTGCTCTGATGCTTCTCCCCACACCCAAGTCCACAGCAAACACAGATGGAGACAAAGGACCTGACCCCATGAGCCGTCATCTTTGTAATGCAAAAATTGGGGCAAGTTAATTCATCTAACAACTATTTATTGAGCAATTACTAAAGGTAGCTACTATACTAAGATCTGGGGATACTGCAGGAGACAAGCGGGCCCCCACCTGCTCTCAGGGAGCTTGCAGCTCAGGGAAAACTTACAGGCACACATTAGACAGGTGGCTAGCACAGAACATAGTGGTCGTCACAGGTGCTATGGGGGCTCAGAGCAGCCCACTGAGTCACCAGCTGAGTGTGGATGACCTGAGAGGGTGTTGCTGGGAAAGGGCCTTTGTGCTGGGAGTCTCAGGGCAGCTGGTGGATTGATGCCCTCCTCAGAGCCAATCTCGATGCCTGGGAATGAATGGCTTCACCAAACAAATGCTGAGAAGTGTTGAATAGGGAGGAGAAGAAGAGCATTTGGAAGGAGTGAACAGCCCATGCCCAAGGTTGAGGGTGAGAAAAAAGTTTGGGAGGCTGGAGAGAGCAGGGTCCGATGGGGAGGGACAGGAAGAAAAGAGACGGAAGGAAAGGTCCTGATACCTGAGGGTCTGGTAAGCCCAGTTAAAGACTTAGACTTCGTCTGAAAGACAGCAGGACAGCCTTTAAGAATTTTGAGCATAAAAATGACATGATCAGAGTTTTATTTGGGCAAGAGAAAGGATTCATATAAAGTAAGTGTGGCATCCAGGAGGCTGTTGCAGTCATCCAGTGGCAGTGAGATGATGGGCCTGGCTTAGGGTGGGGACAATGGCCAGGTTCCAAAGACATTTGGGAAGTACACTCAGTGATTATTTGAAGGTAGAGGTGAGGGAGAGTGTGTGAAGGAGCCCACCTTGACCGAAAGATTTGTCTGCCAGTGATCTGTGAAGAAAGGGGCGGGGGGGGGGGGGGAAGGGGCGAAGCAACCAGGCATAGGTGTGACTTTCAGGCAAAATCCCACAAAGGGTACATTGTCCTGACCCCATGGGGGGAATTCTAACATATCTCAAACTTTCTTTGTTCATTTACTTATTTATTACTGAATATGTTCCACATAGGATTTAAGGCAAACTCTATGGATATATAATACAGTAAGACTGCATAAATATCAAAGAAAAGAAGAAAGAAAATGGGGGAGGGGCATAAGAAAGAAGCCAGGGTTGGGACTCAAATGTGTACTCCGATCAGTACATCCCCCGGGCGGACCATGCGATGCGAGAGCTAAATAAATAAATAAAGTTTGTCAGTTTTATAATTTGGTACTCAGAAAGTAAATACCAACATCAGAAATACAATGATTTTTGACACTAAGATGCTATGGGAATGTCTTTCAGGCTTGTTCTAAAGAGGCCACTACAAGATTTTATACTCCACTTCCTTACAACTTTCAGAAAAACAACAATAACAATTAATCTCATGATTATTTTTTAAACAAACATTCTCAAAAGAGGCTGATGATATCTTGTCAAAAACATAGTTCAGCAAAATCCACCTGTCAGGTGATAGGTAGATAGATTGTGGACCAAGTCACTCATTCTCAGCAGCCTTTGCTTGACCCAGGAGTAGAGTTTAGAATACCTCAAAGAGTATTGCTTAAAAAATAGCAGATGTTCCTTGCTGCTCAATGCTTGTTACATATTAATGCACAATGTACTTAAATTTCCTTCGGTCCTCTGTCTCAATTGCAGCAAAATTTTATTTCCAGTGGAGGATAGGCCTATGTGCCTTAGTACACATCTGTTCACAGATTAGGTTTAACAATATATATTTTTATTTTTCAGCTTTATTGAGGTATTAGTAACAAATAAAATCATAAGATATTGAAAATGTATACTGCACTTATTTGATATAAGTATACACTGGAAAAGGAATCCCCCATCTAGTTAATTAACACATCCATCACTTCACTTATCTATATATATTTTTGTAAGAACATTTCAGTTCCGCTCCCTTAAAATACATTAGATCCTAGATTTTGTAAAAACTGAGAAGTCAAATAAAGATGTGGGCCTGGATCAGCAGTCGCACTCCCTGAACCAGGGGAGACCTGTCGGGGGGTCACAGCCTCCTCAGAAACTGCGCCTTTGCATAAGCCCGTGATGAGCTACCAAGGCCAAATGTTCTGCTTTCTAAACCACAGTTGTAATAGTTCCAGCCTGGAAAAAATTCCAAGGTGGTATATCTAGACAGCCGTCTCTGTAAACAGTCTTTGATTCTGGGTCTAACCTGACAGTGCCCTGCCTGCACTGAGATTAAAGGCAAATAGACTTGGAATGGTCTTGAATGGTTCTGGAGGCACAAAGTTTTCCCATGGTGCTTCATTCAATCAACATTTTTAAACCATCTATACAGGGCCCAGGTCGAAAGTGACCTGAGACCTGCACACACTGGGCCATTGGCCTTACTTTCTGAGGCTCCCAGTTAGCCAGCATCCAGAATTCTTTCCACATGGGTATCTTTGGGAAGCCTGTTTCCTGCACTCACTTACCAAGACAGCCTACCAAATGGCACAGTGCCAGCATTTCCTTTTGACTGTGTCTGTGAAAATGTCTCTTGGGTTTACCCCTCCTTCCTATGTTCTCTGTCTTCCAAATCCAAGATGTTGTGACCCTGGTGTGGCCTCTTTTCTTGCACTCTGGCGTTAACTTCTCTCACTCAATTCATTTTACGTGTAATAGCCAGATTGTTTCTCTTCCTAAGAAGCCTTTTCTGTCATGTGATTGTTTTTCTTCCCAATAAACCATGTCCATCATGTCACTTTCCTGCTTAAGAACATAGGTAGTTACCAACCTCCAGTCAGCAATGCTAAGTCCAGGTTTCTCTCACTTTCAGCACCTCCAGAATCTGGTCCTACTATGCATTCCCAAATGTTAATCACCATCCTCCTCCTTCTGCTCTTAATTAACATAGTATTTGCTCATTCTTCTATAGTACTTGTCACTCAAAAACTTACGCTACTTTTCTGCATTTATGTCTCCCCAACTTTTATATGTCAAATGCAGATTTTTTTTAGAATTATAATATATTTTTAATGTATCAAAGCTTTTTATCAGTTTGTAATGACCCTATTTAACATTATCAATTTTTCTCCTTTTTTTTTTTTTTTTTAATCTGTTTGAGGCCCTGGCCGCGTAGCTCAGTTGGTTTGAATGTCTTCCTGATATGCCATGGTTGTGGGTTTAATCCCTGATCAGGGCACGTATAAAAATTAACCAATGAATGCATAAATAAGTGGAACAACAACTCGATGTTTCTCTGTCTCATTAATAAGTAAAACAAATTTTAAATATTTGATGTAATAGTAAAGAAGACATGCCAACTTTCTTTTGGTCTGTATGCTAAATGCTTCTCTGTCTGTTTACTTTAAACCTTTCTGCATCCTTATGAATTTCTGTAACAGCATATTTTCCTTCTACATTATTTGATTACCAACACATTTGCATTTATTCCCATCACCTTATTTTTACCTTCTATTTGTCCTGTCTCTTCTGTTACTTTCTCTTTCTTTACTTGTCTTATTTTTATATTGAATTTATATCATTTTGATTTCTCCTTGAATGAGAATATTTTGCATTAAGTTCTTCTTTTTTTATTTTTATATTTTTTAATTTTATTGTTGTCGTATTACATCCATCCCCTTTTTGCATTAAATTCTTTTTGTCTGCAAGTGTCATTTTCTTTTTTTTTAGATTTTATTTATTATTTCCAGAGAGATGGGAAGAGAAAGAGGCAGAGAGGGAGAGAGACATCAATGTATGATTGCCTTTCACCTCCCTCCAGCTGCGGACCTGGCTGAAGGCCTGGCTTGCAACCTGGTTATGTGCCCTGGTTGGGAATGGAACCATCGACCTTTGGGCTTGCAGGCCGGCACCTTATCCACTGAGCCACCAGCCAGGGCTGAAAGTATCTTTATTTCATTCTTATTCTCAATAGTTTTTCTAGGTATAAACATTTTAGATTGATCTTCTTCCTGCACATTGGATATATCACTCCACTGATTTTTGTTTTGTTTTGGGTTTTTTTCTTTTGTTTGTTTATTTATTTATTTATTTTTAAAAATTTTATTGTTGTTGTATTACATCCATCCCCTTTTTGCTCCCCTCTGTCACTCTCCCCATGTTTTTGTTTTTGTTTGTTTGTTTGGATTTTTTTTACTGTGGAGTACTATATACTTTTTAAAAAGATTTTATTTGTTTATTTTTATTTTTATTTATTTATTTTTTTTTTAATATTTTATTATTTTTAGAAAGAAGGGAAGAGAGAGAGAGGCAGAGAGGGAGAGAGATATCAATGTATGGTTGCTTTTCACCTGCCTCCAGCTACAGACCTGACTGGAGACCTGGCTTGCAACCTAGTTATGTTGCCCTGGCTGGGAATCGAACCTGCAACCTTTGGGTTCACAGGCCGGCGCCTTATCCACTGTGCCACCAGCCAGGGCCCTATTTGCTTATTTTTAGAGAGCTGAAAAGAGAGGGAGAGAGAGAGGAATAAAATATCAGAGAGAGAGAGAAAAACATTGATCAGTTGCATCTTGTACTCTCCCCAAACAGGGATTGAACCCACAACCCATGCAAATGTCCCGACTGGGAATTGAACCAGTGACCTTTCACTTCATGGGACAATGGGACGACTCCCAACTAACTGAGTCACACCAGTCGTAGCTGTTTTTTAACATTTGTTCTATCTTTTTTTCCTGCAGATGTTTTTCCAACTTTATATATTTGGTGTTCCTCAATTTTATTATGATGTATGCAGGTTTATTTTTCTTTTCTTTTCTTAAAAGATTTTATTTATTATTTTTAGAGAGAGGGGAAGGGATAAGAGGCAGAGAGGGAGAGAGACATCAATGTATGGCTGCCTGTCACCTGCCTCCAGCTACAGACCTGGCTGGAGACCTGGCTTGCAATCTGGTTATGTGCCCTGGCTGGGAATCAAACCTTTGGGTTCATAGGCAGGCGCCTTATCCAATGTGCCACCAGCCAGGGCTATTTTTCTTGTTATTTATCTTAATTGTGATTCACTGGCTTTCCTGAATATCAGGTTTGATATTTTTCAGTAATTTTGGAAATAATTGGAACTTCTTTTAGACTTATCGAAGACATTCTCAATTTATTCGTGATTTTTAGCCGCTTTTAATATTTTCTATACTTTTGTGTCCTTGGACTAACTTTGGGATAATTTTGTCTTTTAAAAATTAATATATATATTTTTTATTTTGCTATTACAGTTGTCCCAATTTCCCCCCTTTGCCTCCCTCCACCCAGCACCCCATTCCCTCTAGCAATGCCCCTCTTAGTTCATGCCCTTGAGTCATGCATGTAAGTTCTTTGGCTTCTCTATTTCCTTTGTTCTTCTTAACAGGCCCCTGTCTATTCTGTAACCACCAATGTGTACATTTTCTTTTTTCCTTTCACATCCAGAAAATTCACCATTTAATTACTACTGCCTTCTGTCAGCTTCTCAAATCATATTAATACAAAGTTTTCTTTTAATTATTCCAAAATGCCTACATTAATTCATTTGTTTAAAGAATTACTCTTTTAAGTAATAGGAATTGCAATATTACCAAACACATGCAAAAATACATTTACACCCATACATATTCTTATACATATTTAAAGTACATACTGGATTTTGAAGAGTTAATACAAAAAATTTAAAATATGCTAATAGCTTACATAGTTATTACATGTTAAATGATAGTGTTTTAGATGTAGTGTAGCAAAATTAAGCAGATTTTTTTTCTTCTTTAATACTTATTTTACTCTGGAATGCTACTTTTGTGAAATATATCACATAAATGGTGTATTGCAGAACTCACTTTTGTGAAAGTTGTCTTAGAGACAGTGCCAAACCCATAGTAAAAAATGAATTTGGTTTTTGAGTCAGATTCTCCCCACTCCAATAATACAACTCAACTTTATTTTAAGCTACTGGAACTACAACCTATTCTTTTTGGAGTTTTCCATCTTAAATAGATTTATTTATTTATTTAGGCTGTGCACAGGTCTTATTTCTTTCAATATCTTCTGTTTTTCCTCTACATGTGTTTTACAAATTGAAGCCTTCAGAAATAATGGCACTTGCAGTGCTCAGCTGGTCCCCAGAGTAGAAATTATTATGTCTACTAAGTTGAGGTAAAAAATAAAAATCCCTAGGATTTAAATAATTTTGTAGAATAGTATTCTAGCTATTTTTTGAACTTGTGGTTGACTTCCTATGTGGTCCTAAATGAACCCCTAGACTATTTAAGAGTCTGTTGAGGTAAAGATTAGGTATGTTCACATTTCAATAATAAAGTTTACTATAGCATTAATTTTTTTCCCAAGTATCTCCAGTTTGGGGCCCTTCATAACTAGAAATGTATATTTCCATGATCTATTTGAAAGGAATCTCATCTAATTTACTTGCTAATATGAGAATATATATTGCCTATGTACATGAATCATATAGTTTAGTAGTTTGCAACTTCCATCCAAATTGGTCTTCATTCTCAGCATCTTTTCTAACCTAAAGATTGAATGATTACACAACACATCAATGACCAGTTGGTTGCTATTTGAAACATAAATTGATAACAAAATCTATATATTACATACCCACAAATAAGCACCTATTTTATAACAGTAAGAAAGATAGCATGTCTTCCATGTAATATACACCCACATTTTCTTAGATTTTTCTTCTTCCTTAACTGCATTAGATTTTTCTGAGTTATTACAAGTAACCTGATTTTCCCATATTATGAAATGATTCCAATCTAAGAAAACTTAACCTGCAGTAATGCAGATACAAGTAATATACAAAATTGCACCTTATTTAGTAAAATCTATTTATAACAAGATCACTTTAAAGCATTCATAAGTTAAAGTTGGTTCTTATCCATTGAGCTGCCCTATGTCTTTTGATTGGTGAATTTAATCCATTTACCTTTGTACCAGTGTTTCTGTCTGTCTCTCTGTTTCTTCATCTTCTTAAAGCAGACCCTTTAGCATCTCTTGCAATGCTGATTCGGTGGAGATGTATTCTTTTAGTATTCTTTTGTCTGGGAAACTCCTTATTTCACCTTCCATTTTGAATGACAGCCTTGCTGGGTAGAGTATTCTTGGTTGCAGGCCTTTGTTTTTCATTGCTTGAAATATTTTTTGCCATTCCCTTCTGGCTTGTTGTGTTTCTGTTGAGAAATCAGCTGATAACCTTATCAGAGCCCCCTTGTATGTTATTAGCTGTTTCTCTCTTTCTGCTTTTAGGATTCTCTCCTTGTCTTTGAAATTTGCCATTTTCATTATGATGCGTCTTGGAGTAGGCCTGTTTGGGTTCTTCTTCCTTGGGACCTTCAGTGCTTCCTGAGTTTGCATGACATTTTCTCTCTTTAAGTTAGGGAAATTTTCTGTTATTACTTCTTCAAAGAGGTTTTCTATCCCTTGCTCCTCCTCTTCTCCTTCTGGTATCCCTTTGATACGGACGTTATTATGTTTCATGTTGTCCTGCAGCTCTCTTAAAAGCTCTTCATTCTTGTTCAGTCTTTTTTCATTTTGTTGCACTGCCTGGGAATTTTCTTCTACATTGACCTCCAGCTAGATGATCTGATCCTCTGCTTTCTCTAGCCTGATTTTGATTCCTTCTACTGTGTTCTTCAATTCAGAAGTTGCATTCTTCATTTCCTCCTGGCTCTTATTGATGGTGTCTATGTTCTTTTTAATGCAGGTATAGTTCTCAGTAAGTTCCTTGGAGCATTTCTGGAGTTCTTTGTAGTCTCCCAGGAGCTGTTTGTAGTTTTCTTTGAGCTTCTCTATCATCATTATTTTTAATTCCATGTTTGATAGGGTGCTTGTCTCTGTTTCATTTTGCACTCTTCCTGGGGATTTCTCCTTTCCATTTGCTGAGGTTTTATTTCTTTGTCTCCCCATCTTTGTTTGTTTCTGGCTTCTTGGATTGGTCTGCTTTGACTTACTGTCTTAGAGGTGTGACCTTCTGTCCTGTAGAGGTGCACTTTTTTTACTTCCTGGCTCCAAACTTGGTGACGTCAGCTCAGGTCCCATTCTGGGCCTAGTCAGCCAGTTGGAGACCACCAGAGATCCACTGTCTTTGTCTGTCTCCTTTAGTTGTTAATCCAATCAGTCTGTGATCAGTGGTCCATTTTAGGCACGTCTGGTCAGGGCAGATGAATTCTGTTAATCCAATCAATCTGTGATCTGAGGTCAGGTTTAGGCACTGCTGGGTGGGGCAGATTAATCCTATGGGTGGGGGTGTGGCTTCCCCTCAGGCTCCTGCCCTTAGGAGAAGAGGGGTCTGCTGGCTACCCCCATGGGGTACCCCCATGGGGGATGGGTCAGCAATGGACTCTTGGGCTGCTCCCTCAACCCTCCCCCAAAAGCTTCTGACCCAAACTTTCCCCAAGCTTCTCTAGTCCACTCTGCCTCCCTCTGCTGGAGCCCAGGGTAGGTGCTGTATTTTCGTGCATGGTTTCTTTAAGAACTCGGTCTCTCTGTCAAGCTGGCTAAACCTAGTGGCTTTTTGCTTTTCACAGCTGGGTGCTGTTTTACTCTCAGCTGTGTTGCTATAGGCTGGGAGGCCCAGTTGGGGGTTTAGATCCCACCCTTCTCAGGTGGAGCCCCTGGCTGCTGAGATGTTTCTCCGACCCTTCAGCTGCCGCCCGTGGGAGCCCTGCCAGCCTCTCACATCTCCGCATTTCCTACCAGTCATGTCGTGATGAATCGGCTCTTCTGTTCTGTCCCTGGTAATAAGACTTCTCTCCAGTTGGTGTTCTGTTGGTTATTCTGGATGATTTCTCCCCAATTAAGTTGTAATTCCAGTTTGGTGTTGGGAGGAGATTGTTATAGCTCCACTTGCTCCTCTGCCATCTTGGTTCTCTTTGGATAATTTTTTCAAATACCTATTCCAGTTTCCAGATTCTCTTTTTATCTGTTCAATCTCTTAGTGAACATATCTACTGAATTTTTAACTTCTATAAATTCTATTTTTATTATTCCTTGTCCCTTGCTTATATTTTCAGGTCTTTCTATTATTTCTTTAAACATGTTAAACCCATCTTTTTAATTCTGTATATGATCATGTCAGTATCTGAGGTCTTTGTTGGTGTGATTCTGCTGATTGTCATTCACGGTGCCTTGTTTGTTTATGACAGTGATTTGTGACTGTGAGTTTATGTTGTCTGTACCTATGGGAATTATTTGAAAACTTGAGTTGCAGGTGGCAGCTCCAGATAAGGTCTGTTATTGCTTTTGTCGTTTATCTAGGGGGTATTACAACTTGCAGCTACTTTTAATGAAATTCTCCACTTGAGGTTCTTAGCCTACAGAGATAGTATGAGTTTAGGTTAAAAACCTATATGTAGACTGACTCCACCCAGTGCCAAGTTTCCTTGATACCTCTCTATGCAATGGGAACTTCCAGCTTGATGTCTCCTATTGGATTCCTCTGTTTGGTTGGGTCCTGGACTCCACCTCCTATCTCCCTTCCTGACCAGTCATCTAATAAAACCTCAAGGTCACCAGTGTTTGTTGGATAACCTTCCAGGGTTGTGACTTTCAGTGCATTTTTGGCCTCTGCAGATTCATTACTTTCATTTAATTCAGAAAATCATTTAAAATCATTGTTTAAATAATCATATTTAGTACTTTATCAGACGGCCTTTTCAGATGATCTGTTTGGCCATATTTCTGGAAAGGAAAGGCATTTATAGTTTCTCTACAATATTAGGCTATAAATCCTGAGTGAGGCTTATTTTTTTCAGCAGCTTTCGGTCCTGTTTTTCATGATCATCATCACAGTCCCTAGAACATGTTTAAATAATTAGATGCTGTAATAGTTAATTTTATGTATCAACTTTTTATGGCTATGGTGACAAGTCATTTGGTCAAACACAGGTCTAAATGTTGCTGTGAAGGTATTTTTAAGGTGTAATTAACATTTACAATCAGTAGGTTTTAGGTAAAGCAGATTATCCTTCATAACATGAGTGGACCGTATCAGAGTTGGAGGCCTTAAGAACAAAGACTGAGGTTTCCCACAGGAGACCTTTGCTCCAATCTCAGAACTGAGGCTAGAGTTGGTACAGGTTTTAACAGACATCCAGGAGAACCACCAGGGTCTCTGGCTTTGTGTAATGTAGTCTGTCCAAGGTTGTGGCAGAAAGTTCTTGGCAGATTTCACATACTTTGCTAGCCAATAAAATGTGTGATCCAGGGCTTAAAGCATTTCTGGGTCATTTCTCTCCACATTTATTTTGCAATCCAGATTCTAGGTACCTTTCGTTGTCAGGTTGGACAAACAAAAAACCATACACACACACACACACATACACACACACACACACACACAAGAGGCTGTGGTGAACAGATGAAGGGAGGCATTAGCATACCTTCTGAAGGATGGAGAACCTAGCCAGTTCCACCTGTTTCCCCAGGCTCAAAATTCATGCCACATCCCAACATGGAAAGCTCTTCACTGCTTTCTAGGCATCAAAGACGTTGAGCTGCTGAAGTATTGGTTCTTGAGATGTTGTCTTGTGGATGGTTTTGATTATGCTCAAGGGTGAGTGAAAACTTTCAGTTGTTTTGTGTAGCCTTGTGTTACAAAATTAAAGTAATTAAAAACGTTGTAATTAATTTAATATGTCTGTTTCTCCATGAGAAAGACTTGGTGCCAGGCCAGGAAAGGTTATTCTGGCATTGGAAAGTATGAAACTCTTTCACATGGGACATTGTGGCCAAGGTTGCCTCTATGGGGGCTCACTGGGGAGGGTTCTAGACCCTTAATCTGGGAGTGGCTAGATGGGCACACATATTTGTAAAAAGTCATCAAGTTCTACACTTAAGGACAGTGCTGTACTGCTGTCACTCAATGGAAAGAAAAAATTAAAAAGGACCTAACAGCAAAGGGTAGATTGGTGCTGAGTCCATCTTTTGGGTTCCCATTAGCACTTAGAAGAGCTATCAAATGTCTCCTTGGTCCAGCCTTCTCCACCTGCCATTCCTACATCTTCCTGACCTCTCCACAATGTCACCTCAACCACAACAGGAGTGTACCACCTTTCCCCTCCCCACTAACTGATGGGAATTCCACTAAGATCTTCTTGCTGGGTATGGGAAAGGCTGGTGGCCAGACCAGGGAAGAAGGTTATCCTGGCATTTAAAAGAAAGAAAACATTGCTCTTGTGCTGTAATACACAGATGGGCACTCTGAAGGCGCAGACTGACTCGAATCTCAGCAAGGACCTCTGGCAAGCAACCTCTGCTCTTCACAAATCCCTCTTCTGCTTTTTAAAGGAACCCCTCCCTGTTTTATGAGTTTCCAAACTTCTTTCCAGCCAGAACAGATATTGTAAACTTCATGCTCAGGCAAATATAGGGCCTGCCTTGGAGTCATATGAAGACTGAGGTTTGATTTTATCTTCCGTTCATTTCTCTGGCGTAGCTAATGTTATACTTATGGTCAATAGACATGAATGCAGAACTGCTGTGAACTGGGACAGTTTTCCGTCAGTACCTTGACTTCGTTTTCATTTCTGTTCTCTAGTTCAAACACATTCATAGAAGCATTATCTACTGGAAAACAAAGTTAAAACAAGTTGGGTCCTTTCCAGAAAAGCAAAACTTGAAATATTTGCTAAGGGAAGGGAAAATACATGTAACTCACTTATCACAGTCAATCATCTTTCTCCTCTTCCTCCTCATCCCCCATACTCTTCTTCAGCCCCATGCAGTGTAGTGTAGGTAGGTATGCTTTAGAGAAGGAAAACAGACAAACGTACAACAGGAAGCATGGCTGACCTACATGCACACCTGTCGCCAGCCCTTCATCTCCTGCTGCATTTAGGTAAAACACCCTCCCT
This sequence comes from Noctilio leporinus, assembly GCA_004026585.1. NCBI lineage: Eukaryota > Metazoa > Chordata > Mammalia > Chiroptera > Noctilionidae > Noctilio > Noctilio leporinus. The sequence continues at coordinate 372,875 of PVIW01000181.1, read as the reverse complement.
TGTTGGAATGATAGTTTTGGCAAATACATGAACACACTCACCAGATCTATGGGCACGGAACATTTTTATGCATTCCTAAATGGCCAGATTCCCCTAACTGGTGGTTATCAGTGTAGCCTCAAAATAAAAGGGTCTCCTTCCCTCTCCACCCCAAATTTCAAGGGGAAAAGAGCTAAAGTGGGAGCAAGGCATAGACAGACATAGTTTGTGGTTTAAAAAAAAAAAGTCTTGAAAAATGTTAGTTGAACCTTTTGTCTCTAAGCCCTCAGGGGGAAAATGTGAGCTTGTTTCCTCATTTGAAAAAAAAAAAATATCGTAGCACTTGACAGGCTGAATTCTTTGATCCTCAAATGTTGCAGCAATTTTTCCACTGCCCGTCTCCACTCCATTCTTCCTCACCCCCCCACCCAACTGAGGCTTTGTAACCTGATGCTCCATAAAAAGCATTTCCACAAGAGCATTAAGACATGTCCTCTCTTAATATTAAACCTGTGCCCCGATCGCCCTCCTCCCCATCCCCAGCACAGTCCCCTCCTGAGACGTCTACCATGAGACTTGGTTGGCAGGAAAAGCTGGCTCAGCTGTTTCAAATTATGGGCAACGGGAGGCTTCCTTGTAATATATGACTTAATCAGTGTCCCTGAAGTAAACAGTCCAAACCGGGTCTGGAAATGACCCCAAATTGGATTTCATAAACCTCCTTTGGCTTTGGAGCTGAGAAAGAATTGGAATCTATCATAGGTGTGTGCTAGGTTTTCGTGAGCGGATGGATAGGTAGCTGTCTGAGTGGTGGTTGTGTAGCGTTAGGCTTGCCAGATAAAGCACAGGATGCCCAGTTAAGTTTGAATTGTGAATAACTAACACGTATTTTTAGTGTACAAATCCTGAATGTCACATAGTGATCATAGTGCTATGATGAGGGAACTAATGGTGATGTCTTTTAATGTTACCTCCCTTCCAGTGAGGCAAAGCAGGTAAGCTTTTGTAACAACTCCATCTGAGAGCCTTGGGCCTTTTCTGTTTCTCTTTGCCTGCAATTTCTTAATACTAGTTTCCCATCACTCTTACTCAGGTGAGGACTGAAGAGTTCGCCTCATGAGTAAACAGGGAAATTGCTGCCTGGAGGTATTAAGCCAGGAACTGAATGCCTAAAATGCTGTCACCCTAGGAACAAGTGCCTTTGTAGCTTAGAGCTTTATTACCCTACTAGCTGTATTACCTGATGTTACTCGGAGGAATCACTGCCCATCATTAAGTGAAAACTAGAAGCATACAAAATGAGCATTTGAGTTGCTGTGATTTCCTGTCACAGTAGTAACTTAGAGATTTGGATCATGTTTTTTTACTTTATCACATAAGCTCTTTATAAATCCTCTTTGTCACCATTGTTGGTTAGGGCCCACATGCAAGTTGTTTATGAGAAATGAGGTAGAGGTGTCAGGGCTACTTTGTCATAATATTGAGAAAGAAGTCAGGTGGCTCTGGGAGGCAGTAGCATTAGGATAGATTTACTGTGAAGACTTGAGAATCTGCTACCTATGTGTCTGGGGAGGGCTCAGGATATATTTTCACTAGGGGTGTAAGGAATGCACTGGGGGAGGTGGCATCTGTATTTTGGAGCTCAGTGGCTAATGGTGGGAGATGCTGCCATGGTCCGAAGGAATCCATGGAAAGACATGATCCTGGGGTCCCACAAGCCCCATTTTCTTCAAAATCAAATTACTCCAATGGCAAACTCCAACTTTTTGTTGCATGTACTTTACCTCCAAATGCTTATGCCAGTGGTGAATGCCGCTGGCTGTCCCCTTCTAAGGATACCTCCTCTGTCAGGCGACGGAGTCCTGCTAAGGGATATACACCCAAGAAGGAAACTTCTTTGATTATCCCAGACAGAGATAGAGATAGTGGACTAAACAGGAGGGGGTTGGGTAGGGAAGCAATATTTGAAGATTATTAGATTGGGAAAGAAAAAGCAAGCCCAGAATTATGTCTCATGCCAATTAGGAAGGACACATGATGATTAAAGAGATTTCTCAAGAAATATAACAGAAAATGGGGAGAGGCCTCACCATGACCAGAAGGAAATATCGTGACAGTGAAAAATCAGGTCAGATTTGCAAGGGTTAACAATAAAGGAACCAGGAGATAGATAGAATGATGGCACACAACCCAAAAGACAAAGAAGAGCCCAATTAGGAAGGACCAACTCCACACAGAAGATACAATAAGAAAAGTCAAGAGAGGAAATTGTTCAAGTGGTGTAGGCAACCTGCTTGCCTGGAAAATTAATAAGAAAAGGGGCTGCTTTATGAACACCGTCGACACAGGAAGGAGGCAAAAACAAAGGTCCAAATAAATGATGATATGAGAGAAGGAGGGAAAGAATGGAATTAAAATAAGAGAGGAAAACTAAGCAGGCAAAGACACAGAATTTAAAATTTTATTTGTATTTATTCCTGTTCCCACATTTTATTGTATTTCCCTGGCAGACATCCCACACTCCGTTAAGTCTGGGGGAGAGGGAGGGGTTGGCAGAATAATGTTGCTTTAGGGATTTGAATCTTATTACTTGGTGCTGTTAGTGTAGGGAAGACATTTATAAAAATTACATGCTGCCGTGGCAGGTCATTTGTTTTTTGTTTTTTTGTTTTTTTAAAGAATCTTGAGCTTCAAATTTAGGACAAAGGTGATGGTTTCAGATTAGTTTAAAAGAAATGAAGGAAGAGGGGGCTGAGGTAAAGAGAAAGTGGGGTGCCTGCCGGTCAGGGTCGGCCACAGTTGGCTTGGAGGGACCTGGGTAAGTCGCCAGTTCCCAAGAATGAGCAACACCCAACTGCCCGAGCCCTGGTGGGCCAGAAACATTTCTTTCCTGGAACTTGTCTTTTTAGATGCTTCTCTAGGGGTTTTCCATTCAATTAACGGTATTGGCCACAAGCTTAGATGCAATCATTGGGACTGTATTTGTATGTTAGATACTTTTGTGATTAGCTCTGCTCTTTTTTTTTTTTAATCCGCCAGTATTTGCCGTCATCTTCTGCCCAGGAAAAATTTGACTTATCTCACTCCTCCCACCTTCCTCTTCCCCATTCACGCCTCTCCAGTGGCTCCTCATCTTCTTTATGAGAGCATCAGAGGCATGTGAGGGCCACACCTATCTGAGATTTGAGAGCTGCCGCTGTCCACTTGCCTGGCACATCTGCTCTGTGGCTAACACTGGTCTCAAGGGACAGGGTCTGCCATCCGACTGAGGAAGCCACCGCCCTGTACACAGCGGCCTCAGCAGCAGCTTCTCAGCTTCCTGCTCTTCCTGTAGGCAGCCTCCTTCCTCCAAACCTGCCTCCAGACTCCCTTCCTCTCCCTTCCTCTCCCTTCCTCTCCCTTCTTACTGTAGCCTCGTAGAACTGATTTCTAAAAATTCACCCAATGAGAGAAGGAAGGGTTTCAGGTGCCCATTTCCTCAAAGGACTTTTTGCTAAAAGACAGCCTGGGAGAATATTTACAATCCAAATGGTCCGCGGAGATTACCTTCTGGTGCCAAGTGCTCATCAGCTGAGAGTCCTCTGCAGTCTGGGATGGGGGTGGGGGAGGTTGAGGCACCCTGCGTTCCTCCCCTGCACTTACCCTGCCTGGCCTTACCCTGGTCTCCCCAGACTGCTGATGCCTCTTCTGAAGAGCAGATCCTGTAAAGTGATTATTTCCACCTTTTCCAACCTCAGAAATGTTGTCAGACTGGTTCTGAGTCTCCCGACGGGCCCTGCTCTTGGCTATAGAATTTGATGGATGGTGTTGCATTTTGATCATGAAATTGTGTATCCAGGGCCATTGATGAAGATTTTCACAGAGAGAAACAGTTGAACTGATTCTGTATCACGCAACAGCTTGCTTTAGTTCTGTTATTCTTACTGGATTGTGTGCATTTTTGATAGTTACTTGGCATGGTACAGATCAGAGAAGCATTCTCATTAGTAATATTCTCCTGTGTATCTCTTCCCACTGTGTTTTTAAGACAATAAGTGGCATTTCACTTCCAAACTCCTTTGTACACATGGACTTGAAAAGATACAGACCAGACTCATATTTCCTGTATTAAAATACTTGCACAAAAACACTGCTCCTTCTGGTTTATCAAACAAACTAATATGTCTCTGGAGAATTCTGAGTTCAGACATGAACAACTCCGTGAACTTTTTTGTGTGTGAATCATTTGAGCTCAAGAATGGGTTGCCTCATGGGGAGATGTGATTGCATAAAATATTCTACTTCTACCTGAAATGGTTCATGAGATGAGCTTTCAACAAAGACTGTTAGCTTTACAATGGATAAGCAGTGTTTGAAAAAATAAACTCTGCATGGGCAAAAAGCTTTCAGCTTCTTGCATAAAAATCTGTCTTCTCAGAAGACCAAAGGGCTCTCATGAGCTCATGAAATTTGAACCTCGAAGATTGAGCTCACTGATCTATTCCCGTTTCCACATTTTATTCCCAGTGGCCAGTTTCACACCCAGAACATGTAGGAGACCTGAAACACCCGGGAGATATTTTCAGCCTGTCAGAACACCCTTTAAAAAACGTTTTAAAAAGAGCCATTGACTCTCATTTAAAAAAAAAAAAAATTGTACCAACCAGCCCAACTCTTCAACCTGTCAGATCATCCCAGGAGATTTAAGCTCTGAAATCTAACTCTCCTTCAGCAAAGATATCTCATAAGCTATAAGAAGGGGGAAGAGACCCTAGCGGTCTTTCAGTCTCACCCATTTAAACAGCTTCAACACAGGAAAGGGTCCAGAAAAAGAAGGAATCCTACAGCATGGGGGAAACTTGACACAGAAAGAAAAGATTGCTTCAACCTTCAGGCTCCAAACACCTTTCACTATCAGGCTCCATAAAGTGGCTGACCGCAAAGGGACAAGACTGGACGTCTGGTTTGGGGTTTAAAATGAAGTGACATTTCTCTAGCTTTTGGCCGGTCCAGAGTGCCTTGCCTTGCAGACCCAGGACGAGCTGGACTGAGCAGTTTCCACCGCCTGCCGTCCAGGACTTCATCTCTGGCTCCTACCATTTGGCGCAAGTTCAGCTTCTGCTCTCCTCCCCGGCCTCCTGGGGAGACGCTGCCGCCTGAGCTTTATTGCTCTCTTCCCACACTCCATTATACAGCATGATATCTGTCTCTGAATTTATTTATTAGGACTCAGAGCTAGAATATACAACCCTACGCTTCCTGTCTGACACAGTATCTACGCAGCAGAGCGACGGAGAGGTGCTGCTTGTCATAAACAGCCGCAGAGAGGCAGCACCCAGAGAGGAAGGGGCGGCGGCTGGCCAAAGAGCTGACCCTCTGGAGGCCCCTCAGAGCCAAGCCACGTTTTCAAAACTTCACACTCAACAATCCAAGCGCACAGACGGGTCGCCACAAGCCACTCCTGGTGGGGGCGGGCGGTGCATTTGCGAAAGGCAACCTTACACCCACATGTCTGGCCCTCAAGTAATACCCTAGCCACATTTTTAACAATTAAATCTTGTCTCATAAGCTTAATTCTCACTCCACGTGGTTAAGCAGGCTGCAGACCTAGACCGTATTTTTTTTTTTTAAACAGATAATACAGTCACATGTTCATAACTCAAAATGATATGGAAAAGTATCCATAGAGAAGTCTTGCCCCCACCGGTGACCCCGTGACCTAGCCTCCCCTCTGCGTGCAACCACTTCTGCTAGTTCCTTGTATAACCTTCCAGGGCTTCTATTTATTTTTGCTTTTCTGTTCTGTTGTTGTTGTTGTTTAAAATTAGCTTTTTATTTTAGAATAGTTTCGATTTGCAGGGACCCTGCAAAGATAATCCTGAAAGTTCTCATACATTCTCGCCCAGTTTCCTCCACTGGTGTTATGTTACAGTGCCACGGGACATTTATCACAACTAAGAAATAATCATTGGTCCATTACGATTAGCTCAACTTCCACACTTCATTCATCTCCCCCTATGTTTTCCACCAGCCTCCTTTTTCTGGTTCGGGATCCCGTCCCGGAGACCGTGTTAGTCATCCTACCTTCCTAGGCTCCTCTTGGCTGTGACAGCATCACAGATTTTGCTTGTTTCTGATGACTTTGACAGTTTTGAGGAGGGCTGGGTTGACTCTCTTGTAGAATATTCCTCAGCTGGGGTTTGTCTGATGTCTTTCTCCTGAGTAGCCTGGGAGGAGGACCACAGAGGTACACGCTGCTATTCTCATCACATCGTATCAGCAATCAGATGCTGTCAGCATGACTTATTACGGCTGGTGTTGACCTTGATCCCCAGGCTGGAGAGGTGTTTGCCAGGTTTCTCCACTCTGACGTTACCCCCGCCCTTTTTCATAATCTGCTTTTTGGAAGCAAGTCCGCAGCACTCCAGGGACCCTCCAGTGTTTCCTAACCCCTAGTTGAAAAACTGGCGGGGCCCTTACAAGCACCACACTTTGTGTTAGGACAGTGTCTCTTAGGAGAGGCTCTAAAATCAGACTTTCACAGCAGGATCTCCCCTCCTGACAGGACTCACACCTCCTCAGAAGCCACTCATACACTTACCAGGTTGCTGGGCTTTCACGCTGGCATTTTCATTATGCTGTTATAGAAACATCCAGCATCAAAATCAGCTTTCATGAGCGTGAACACCAGCTTGTTGTAGGCATTAGGAAAATGCCCTCTCTGTTAAATATCGGTGGCTTTGCATTGGCCTTTGTTTTCATCGGAGTCCTAAAAAAATGGTTAATATTCGGAGGGAAAAACAACAGGCCTGTAATTGCATGTGTGTTTTGTAGTTTTCCCTCTGGACCTTCCTGTTGGGAAATAGAAATCTTTGGGCCGCTTTCTGTTTTGCCACTGGCTTCCACGCTGTAAGCTTAGGAAATTCATTGTTGCCTCCTGGGACCGCAGAATTGCCACCTGCCAAGTGGAGAGGACAACATGAGGTCCCAGCAGAGCATCTTGCTAAACGCTTTGCAACCTGGATAGAACGGACTGAGGGTGGGCAGCTCTTAGTGCCAGAGACAGCGTGATGTAGAGACGCTGGAGCACAGACTCTCCTTCCTGTCCCCTGTGACAGGGTCACAGGGCAAGGAGGGTGGCACACGAGAGCATGGATGGGCTCTTCGGGGTGCTGGGAGAGAGAGCTCTACCTGCATACAAGCAGATATTTTTACCTCCGTTATTGCAGCAAGAATGTGGAACGTTTCTCTCTTTTTCGGTCAGCTTCTGAAAATAAACAAGGCAAAACAACAGACTCTGATGAAACTGTACATTATATATATATATATATATATATAAATTATATATTATATAATATAATTATATACATTATATTAATATATTAAAAAATAAATATAGTAAATATAATCTCAGGAGAGGGAATGTTTTTACTGAGAAGCAGAATACCTAGGTCAACCAATATGATTTATAGAACAGACTGACTAAAAACAAAAAAAAAATCATTTACAGAAGTCTAACAGCCCCTTTAAGACTCCTCTGCAGACTCACCTCTGCTAGTCTTGACCGTAGGTGGATTACACCACGTTAAGTTCTCACTCCTCACATGCTTTCAGCCAGCAAGCATGAATTGGCCTCCACACCGAGCCAGGTACTATGTTAGTCGTTCATCCTAAAGAACATGAAAAATATTATTTTAAGGGTCAGTACTACCTTCATGACTCATTAAAATCTTCTAAATACATTTGTACAGGACCGAAATATACATCTTCAAGCCAAAGATTATATTATTCCTTGGCCACACCCTTCAGCACGTCATCTTTTCTCTTCCACAATCTGCCTGGCCCCAAAGAGAGTTGGGAGGGTGAAGTATCTGAACGATGCTGTGGGTCAATCAAATAAAAAGGGTGCAACAACTTGATGGCGGTTTGCGATATTTCAATTGTTTAATACCAGGCGGGGGTGACACATTCGGGTGGAGCAACTGGGTCATGCTCCCCTTGCTTTTCCTAATCACGAAAATGTGCCAGAAAGCTGAATGATCTAGGTAGACTGGAATTATGTGGTTCCCACAAAGCATGGTGGTTGGCAGACAATGGTCCTTTCGAAAGATTCTGTGTTCTCTTAGTCATGCAGGCAAACATCTGAGCACTTGGTCATTTCTGTTAAAAGCCTCGATATTGCATCAGGGCCTGTCTTGTCTTGCGTGCTAAGTGGGCCCCTGGCTGATAATGAAAAGAGCTTCCTTACCTAAGAATATTCTACCTGCCACACCTCACTACCTCCCATCACCACTATCCCTCCCACCCACAGGTTTTTCTCAGATACACTTGGCTGTCATCACTAGTCTTTTTTATTTTTAAGATTTTATTTGCATTTATTTTTATAGAGTGGAAAAGGGAGGGAGAGAAACACTGTGTGAGAGAAACACTGATCGGTTGCCTCTTGCACACCCCCAACTGGGGACCTGGCCTGCAACCCAGGCATGTGGCCCTGAGTGGGAATTGAACCTAAGACCTTTTTGTTCACAGGCTGGCACTCAGTCCACTGAGCCACCAGCCAGGGCCATCTCTACTCTTTTCACAGTGAAAGTTTTAGTGAACTATACATTTACTGAGATGGGGAATGGGTTGGTCCATTATCAGCCATTAGCAGACTAAATTTGTCAGGTTAATTTAGCCACCGTGGCAAGGCCCAGGTAGATTGAGAGGACAAGTGAATTTTTTTTTTTTTTTTTTTTTTTTTGACAATGGAGAAAAAAATTCTAGAACAATAAAAATCTAGCTTGTTTGGTAGAATAGAATAGTGGTTAATTGGGTGGTTCTGAGAGTCATACTGTTGCCCTTACTCAAGTTGTATAACTTCTTCCTGCTTCAGTTTCTTCATTTGTACATCAGGAATGATAATAAGAGCACCTACGTCATAAGATTGCAGTAGCAAGGACAAATGAGAATATGTTTGTTAGTGTATAGGCATGCCTGGCATATAGCAAATGCATAAGAAATATTACATCTTGAAGAGGGACCTGAGCATCCAGATGTTAGCTGAGGGCACTGGGAGCTCTGGTAACATGAAAGTGAGAAGAAACATCCCTGAGGGAAACATATTAAAAAATAAGGACTTGCTGTCATTGTCAGCAACTTGTTTTTGTCCCTAAGTGTGGCACTCACAAATCCTCCTTTTTTTAAAAAATATTTTATTATTCTTAGAGAGAGGGAAAGAGAGGGAGGAAGAAAGGGAGAGAAACATCATTGTATGGTTGCCTTTCACCTGCCTCTAGCTGGGGACCTGGCTGGAGACCTGGCTTGCAACCTGGGCATGTGCCCTGCCTAGAAATTAAACCCCCAACACTTATGTTTGTAGGCCGGTGCCCAGTTCACTGAGCCACACCAGCCAGGGCCACAAACCCTTCTTAACTCTCCTTCAAAAACCTTCCAGCCACCAACAAAGGGTTGTCTGCTCCAGCGTCTGTGGAGGGTATCAGTTTACCCTTAACGCAAAAGAAGGGAGACTCCCGCATTTACTGCCCCACAGGTCAGGTGTTGTCAAGGTTTCCATTTATTTCCTAGTAGAGAAGTGCCTAGGATCATGTCTGCGCTTGGTTGCTGCAGTAGCTTGTGTGACAAGCAATTCAGCTATTGAAGCTCCAGGGGAGAAGAAACGCTTGAGTTGAGTACCGTACAGACACAAGGGCAGAAACAAGGTCAAAAGTTGAAGCTTAGAAGACAGAGAGAAAAGCAATCTTTTCAAGTCTAGACAGCATATTAACAGCAAGGGTTTAATGTGTTGCACTCTGTTTATAGGAGGTTTTTGCTGACAGCATGGAACCTGAGCCCCTTTTTCTCCCCATCGGCAGGTTCCCATCTGCACTGTCATTAGAGGCCACCTCTTCCACGAGCCCTTGGAGGACTCGCCTTCAGAACCTGGAGTGGGTATCTGCAGGGCAGGGGAAAACAGGAAGGGGAAAAACAAGTCAAGTGTTCATATTTGGGGGGTTAAAGGTGAATCCATCACGTCTTTCGAGTAGCGGTGTTTTAGCCCTTCTGACTTTTTTCTAGACATTTTATAGTAGTAAATAAGAGGCAGATCATCACACATTTTTATATGTATTTTATTTTCCTAAGGAAAGCAGTATGAGAAATATTTTTTATGTCAGTTTCAATCCTTTTTTAAAACATAGTGAAATGACTTTCACTATTCAGTTAGCGTATGGGCAGTAGCTGGTGGGGTGTGAATTCATTTCACCTTTCAGGAAAGCAATTTGGTATTATGTAATAAAAAGCCATCGAAACAGGGATATCCTTGACCCCAAAATTCCATTGCTAGGAAAATATATTATGGGAATAGTAGCATAAATTAATACCTGAGAATGTTCCTCACAGAATTATTTATAATAGTCCCCCCAATGAAATTATCTAAACCCTTTGAAATAGGGGATAAGTTAGCCTGTGAACCCAAAGTTCGCAGGTTCGATTCCCAGCCAGGGCAACATAACTAGGTTGCAAGCCAGGTCTCTAGCCAGGTCTGTGGCTGGAGGCAGGTGAAAAGCAACCATACATTGATGTCTCTCTCCCTCTCTGCCTCTCTCTCTTTCCCTCTTTCTAAAAATAATAAAATAAAATCTTTAAAAAAAAATAGGGGATAAGTTAAATACAGTGGGAAGGCCAAACAGCCACTGAAGATCTACCTTAGAGAAGTATTTAATACCAGTGAGATGCAGGCAGTGCCTAAGGTCACAGACTTCAGGGGCCTTGGATTTCAGCTGCTACATTTACAGGGTGGTATCAGCTTCACAGAGGTATTGGAAGGATAACTGGGATAAAGAAGATAAAAATGACATTATGATGACAATGATGCTGTTCTTGGGTAATAAGTCAGATTTCAAAATAAAATGTCAACTATAGTCACCATATATTACTTATTTATTATATATGTACATTACCATGTATATACATATTACATGTATATGTACATATTACATGTAAACATGTAATATACATGTCTTATATGCTATACGTAGGAAAAAGACTGAAAGGATATAACAAAATGTTTAAAGTAACTAGATTTGGGGAGTTAAATTACAAAAGTTATTTTCTTAATTTTTGTATTCTTCAAACTTTAAAATTCTGTATATATATGTATATACACATATACATACAACATATACAAACACACACACATATGCATACATATATATGAGTATATACTAGTTTTTGTCATCAGAAAACCTCATACCACCAGAAGATGAAGTCCACCATTTTAACCCCAATATTTAAAACAATGCTAAATCCATTTTCTGTGAAGAACAAGAATCCACACAGGTGGGTAATGTGCATGGGACAGGGCTCTCCAACCTGGACAGGGACCGCGGGAAAGACTGACTTCTCAGGAGACTCAGCTGCCTGAAGCCAGTTCTGGGTTCCTCAATGAGACCAATGCTCTGGAATGTGCTGGCCATTGTTCACCTGAGGCACCTGAATGAAGGAGCAAATTTCTCAGAATTTGTGTGTTGGGCTCTGGTTACATAGTTGCATGTGCAAATAACTATTTTACCCTGTTCTGAATTGGAAGGAGTCTGTTTGATTAAAACAGTTTATATAACCGAAATCTGAGCCTGAAGGAAGGATTTGGCCCAGACTGTTGATTGCTTTGGAGGGTGGGTTGCAAAGGAAACTTGCAGAGGGAGAGGCTCTTATTTTGAGGCAGTGAATTAGAACAAATTGCTCCCCACCCTCCACCTTCACCACATTAACACGCGGTGGGATCTAGCCCATCCCTAGAAATGGGTTCTGCTCCTCCTTACATGAGAGATCAGGACTGTTTCAAACAAAATTAGCACACATGCATGGGAGCCCGCGGGAGGAAGCCAGCCACATTTCATAGTCATTTGGTGGCCTGCGACCATCGGTCATCCAGCCCCCTCCTGTTTTTTTAAAGCTCCAATACATTTCTTAAAGGGTTTTGGGGGTGTGATTTTATTTTTGCAAGAGTGGGTGTGTTTGATGTCGTTCTTCTTCTTTGAAACTATTTTATTTGTTCTCCTTTTTTCCTTCCTGAATTTTAATGGGCCTGAAAGTAGGAGTCTGCCAGAATATGAACATTCGCTCCAAGCCAGTGCAGGGTGCATTTCCTAGGCCTCTCTGCCACACCTACTCAACTTAAACCAGGGAGGCTCTCTGGGTGCCAGCCAAGGCCTTGTGCCGTCAGCACACCTGCTTGCTGCTTTGTCTTTCACCCATCTGGACTCAACCTTTATCTTTTAGATTCTGTTCAGCCTTTGGTCTCCATGTCACTTAATCAGGAAAATTCTAAGTCCTCAACAGCGAGAATAAAGTCATCACTCTCTTCTTGGCTTTAAATTAAATCCTCTACATTTCCCTGAACAAGTGGCCCAATTCTCCCTGTATTTTTCCATATGTAGTGAGAAAAACTATGGAGCGTGTTCAGGCCTCAAACACTATCTTCTCCAAAAGCCATTTGGAAACAACCTAGATTGTGTCTCATTATCTCAAAAGATACACAGAAAGATTCAGGTAATTCAAATTGCCTCAATCATAACCTCACCAAATGTGTACTGGTCTGTGAGTATAATAGACGTGTGTAATCACAAATGTACACATTACCAATGAGGTATATGCAGACTCTGACTGCCCCTCACATAAATAATGGGGTATGTGAGGTTCAGTGGGGTTCCCCTTCACTTGCAGTCACTTCGCTACCCCTGCACCACTACAAGGACCCCTTTCTAGTTCAGGACCCTACCTCCATTAAGCCTTTGTTCACATTTCATACCAGAGGAACTACATACAATCTTGTTAAAATAGTTTTTCCAAAGGTGTGAATCATTATTATGATTAATCCTGTGGAAGAGAGTTGTTCATTTCTTCCGTTCTAGGATGTCCTCTATTTTAAGATCCACCATCAATTTTACTTATTAATAGCTTTTAAGGGGACGAAGGGAACACTACTACATGGACTACATACATTAATAAGGAGATACATTCCAAGTTCAGAGGAGGACATAGCGGATTAACAGTGGCGTATCTGCAAAGGGGCACTTACTTACCAGGCCTAAGTAAGGGTGCAGACTTAAATGGGCTCCTGGGGTGAGATCCCTCCACCATCAGTCAGCTGGGTGACCTTAGGCACATAAAGGTCTTTCCAAGCCTCAAGTTTCTTTGACCCTAAAATGGGAAGAATAGTACATATTACACAAGGTTATTGTAAGGACTAAAAAACTCAATACCTGTAAAGTGTAACTATTAGTGTAACTTTTAACCCAGATGAATCTTCATTTTTCTTGTTCCAAACAAATCTGATAAAACTTTTGAGATAAAATACAAAATCTGTGCAGACACACACAATTTATATACAAGCTCAGGGTTTTCAAGGTTCTGTGATGTCCACTTTCATTCCTGATCTACTTGGTGAGATCCAGAGGGAAACACTCCTGGTGGCATAGGGAAGTGGCTTGGAACTTGGGCTTTGGAGTCAGGCACACTCAAGTCTTGACTCGGACTCAGCCACTGACTAGCTGTGTGGCCACAGGCAAGTTCCATGACCTCTCTAAGCCACATCTCTGTGTGTATAAAATGGGCATACCAGCAGTACCTGCTCTGTGGGCTTGGCCCATCGGTTGACATGGATTCTACACAATAAACTGTGTTAGGTGCTTGGGGCACAGGAATCCCACCATTATCTTGAAATGGAGATTATTCAGTTGTTCCTGGTCTATTTTCAGACACTTCCCTCTTTGCAAAAGAGCCAAGAATTGGCAATCTCATGCCACAATTCTTTAAAATGTCCCCTATAATATAAATCAGGGGAAGAGTAGTAACAGCAGCAATAAAGATTAAATAATGAGATGACATATTTCCAAATGTCTAAGAAATTGTTACTTTACTAAAGGAGTCTAAACAACCACTCATAGGACAGTGGAGTGTGGTAGGAAGATCCTAGAACTTGCTCCTGAGAGCTGGATTTTAATCTCTCAGCAGCCTTAGAAACTAAATGGTGACACCTCTGATCAAAGGCCCCCCTGACTGACATCAGTTTTGAGCACCTGGACTCTGGTGCATTTTAAGAGATTTTTCTAAATGGCCATAGAATCCAACTTTCAGCAAGTAATAATGCTTTACTTTATGCCACATATATTTATCTTATTATAAGGCTACAAGGAACTATACTGAAATGTTAATAGTTACTATGCCTTTGATGAAGAGTTATAGATTTTTTTTTGTATTTTTCTGAAATTTTTATCATTGGTTTTGCAATAAGCAAGCATTGTTTAAATTATTAATTCAACAATTAGACAGTTATCTGTATGCTAGGTACTCTGCCAGGCATCCATTCTCTTCTAATGTCTATAGTCTAAAAGGGAATAAGACACCGAGTAAGCAATTATACTAATAATTAATTGCTTCTAATGACAGGAGGCCCAGTAGAGAAGTCTAGAGGACTATGAAGCCAAGCATGATTTAACCTACATTAGGGTTTGGTAAGGCTTCCCTGAAGAAATAATATTAAAGCTGAAATCTGAAGGAGGAAATGGGGAGAAAAGAAAAAGGGAAATATTCTGTGTGCATAGAATAGCATGTGCAAAGGCCCTGAGGCATGGTGAGTTCAAGAAATGGACATTATACTAGAGTGGCTACAGTTTGAGGGAAGGAGGAAATTCAGATAAGGTTCAGAGCAAGCATGGTCTTACAGATTACATTAATTGTGTTTGCATTTGACTTTTTTGGGTATAATTTTTTTCAGTTACAGTTGACATACAATGTTATATTAGTTTCAGATGTACAACATAGTGATTAAACATTTATATAATTTATGAAGTGATCACTCCAGTAAGTCTAGTTAGTACCTCTCTGACAAGATACATTGTTGGTGCAATAATATGGACTATATTCCCTATGCTGTACTTTACATCCCTGTGACTATTTTTATAACTGAAAATTTGTATTTCTTAATCCCTTCACCTTTTTTACCCATCCCACTAGACTACCTCTCATCTGGTAACCATCAATTTGTTCTCTGAGTCTGAGTTTTTTATGTTTTGTTCATTTATTTTGTTCTTTAGATTTCACATACAAGTAAAATCATATGGCATTTGTCTTTGTCTGACTTCTTTCACTGAGTATATCTTCTAGGTCCATCCATGTTGTCACAATAATAAGATTTCATTCTTTTTTATTGCTGAGTAGTATTACATTTTATATATAGATACACATACATATTATATATATAATACATATATATATATTACACATATATCTGTAGATAGAGAGAAAGATAGATATATCTCATATCTTCCTTAACCACTCATCTATTGATGAACACTTAAGTTGCTTTTATATCTTGGCTGCTGTAAATAAGGCTGCAATGAATATAGGGGTACATGAATCTTCAAATGAGTGTTCTGATTTTTTTTTCTGATAAATACTCAGAGGTGGAATTGCTAGGTCATTTAATAGTTTTCTTTTTAAGATTTTATTCATTATTTTTAGAGAGAAGGACAGGGAAGGAGGAAGAAAGGGAGAGAAACACCAATGTATGGTTGCCTTTCACCTGCCTCCAGCTGGGGACCTGGCTGGAGACCTGACTTGCAAGCTGGGTATGTGTCCTTACTGGGAATTGAACCAGCAACCATTGGGTTTGCAGGCCAGTGCCAATCCACTGAGCCGCACCAGCCAGGGCGGATCTATTTTTAATTTTTAAAAGGACCTTCATACTGCTTTCCACACTGTGTTCGCATTTTATTTTAACATAAATAGAAAACTGGAATTTAAAGCAAGATAGTAACACATATCTATTTCCATGTTCAAATTTTTTAAAAGGCATTAAGCAACAACAAAAATATTTCAGCCCAAGCTGGTGGCACAGTGGATAAGGTGCTGGCCTGCGAACCCAAAGGTTGCTGGTTCAATTCCCAGTCAGGGCACATAACCAGGTTGCAAGCCAGGTTTCTAGCTAGGTCCTTAGCTAAAGGCAGGTGAAAGGCAACCATACATTGATGTCTCTCTCCCTCTCTGCCTCTCTCCCTTCCCCTCTCTCTAAAAATAATAAAATCTTTTTTAAAAATTCAATGTATTTCAAACCTTTTGTTAGCTATGGGTTAGGAGTTCTTAGGTTCAGACTTTTAAGGCCAAGTCAGTAGACTCATCCTATATATTAAAATATTGGACAGGTGGGATTGACTTTGGGGGGAATGGGTGGGTGGGGAGGGGGACAGAGGGGAACAAAAAGGGGATGGATGTAATACAACAACAATAAAATTTTTAAAAACACACAAAAAATATTGGGTAAAAGATTTTAATACTAAGTAGTTGTTCTGGAAACATTAGTCTCCTTCATATAGGGAGTCTGGGGTAGTAACAGGGACCCAACAATGCATCAGTTCAGGCTATGGAGCATGCTGGGAAAGACAGGAGTGTGTGGTCCAAGGCTGAGCAGCAAGAGACCATTTTCTCCCCTGGGAGTTGAGGCATGAGATCACCACATGAACACTCTGTCATGAAACTTCACGTGCCATGGACATGCGAAACAATTCAATCCCCAGACCAGCTGCAGTCAAAACACAGCTGAACAAATGGCGAGATCTAGAACCTGACAGGTTGTGCGGGTGTTTTTCAGCTCAGGGGTGCAGAGCTAGGTCACTGTCATGCCAATTAACTATGGTTCAAGCTCAGGTGATGATCTCAGGGACCTCCATAAATACACATCCTGAGCCCTATATTAGTAATACTAACATGCCAACGGGATGTTTACATTTGCTGCCAAGCTTTTGAGCTTGTTTTTTGTTGAAGAAGTTTTTTAAGCTTACGGTGCTCTATCATCCCAGGAAATCGCTGTATCAGAAGTAAATAGCCACTTGGCTGCGATTAACAGATGAGATGTTTCCAGCAAATGCTTCTCTCCCTAAAGCCAGCAGGCACATCCTGACCTCTGGGTTTGAACAGCAGAGGGAACGGCCAACACACACTCCCGCTCCTGGAGCAACTCAAAGGTTTAGGGGGCTCTGGAGCCATGGTAGCAAGCATCTGGTAGTCCACCTTTTTCTGTAATGAGGAGTTATTAAATATTCACATCAGGATCTGGGGCTTTTGCCGGCCTTCAACTGGTCTTCCAACCTGTTACCTATTATGCCTCACACTTTATATACCCCGGAATACAACAAGAAGAAACTTGCGAGAGTTCTATAAAACCTGCCATTGACATCAGGGTGGGTCTTTGAGGCTTATGGTTATCCTAATAAAACCAAGGAATGTGGAACAGGCTGTAGCCAGCAGACCACCAACTACTTTATTGTTTAAGCACAAAGGAAACCCTCTGGGAAACCTACTGTACCTGAGGCACAGCGAGTGGCTGTCTTAACCCTTGAAGACTCTGTCATATGCCCTATGGAGAAGCACACCTGTATGTTTCTTATTTCCCTCCCTGCGGTGAGTCTACTAAGTTACTCACTTAGACAAGAAATACCTATTGACGGAGTGGTTATGAATTACAGGTTGGAGTTTACCAATCAATTTGGAAGTTTTTAAAACATAAATTCAAACCAGATCTATGAGGCCAGCTTTTTCTCAAACAGCCGAAGTACGAGGAGGAGGAAGAGCCTGGTGGGTGGGCAATCAGGCATTCCCAGAAAGGGTGGGAAAGGTGCCTTCGACGACCCCAGAATCTTCTTCCTTTCGCCATGGGTCCTGTCGTGCTCAGGGGCTCGGCATCCTTCCCCTACCAAAGTAATTACAAATGCAGGAAAGAACCGCTATCCGCAGGGCAATGGCAGGGATCTCTCAAGAGTTAACGGAGGAGAATTAAATGAAGGAGCTAATGGGAAGATGTGGGCAGGTAGAAGGTAAGGGATGGGGGAGCATCCAGGGACTGTCACCAGCAGGGTGCTGTTCCCACTCCAATGCCGGTGGCCAGGGGTGGAGGAGCCCTTATGAGGATCCAGCAGGAGCTTCCATGGAGGAATGTGGTGACGCTGCCGGCAGTGGCCAGCCTCCTGGGGCACAGAATAGGTCAGGGGAGGGCAGGGACACACAGAAGAGAGCCAGCATTGGCTCTGACATCAGATTGTTCCATCTTTTACCTTGCTCAATATTTTTAGCAGCCAACAGTTAATAAATACAAAAGTTAGTGTCATGCAGGTATTAGTAGAAAATCCTTGCTCTAAAGGGTTTTCCAGCATCACTGGGGGTAGAGGGGCCTGTCTTTTTTTCAGAATCACACCCAGTAGTGGGCAGCCTCTAGTCTTGGAGACGCTCAGTCGTTTGAGGGAGCGATTCCAGGTGAGAGCCAGTCCACATGGTGCACCGTCTCCTGCCCTCCCAAAGCGCCCTCGTCCACTGGACAAGCAGGGACTGCGCTGCAGTGTATTCGCATTGAAAACTTTCCCCACGTAGTTCAGGAGTCATGAAGCCACACTCCTCATGTCAGACCTGAACTTTTGGCAAAACATTCTCAATAATTTTCCTGCTTCGGGTCTTGCTTCCTCCAAGCTATGATCCCTGATGGAGCCTTCAGAATATTTTATCTTTAAAAAATAATTGTGCTTAAAACCCCGCCATGACTCCCCATTACCTACAGCTAGGAGTCCAAACCCCAAAATGGACTCCTAGGAGCTTCCACAGCCTCATCTTTTTCAACTCTCCCCCTTGACCTTGAGTTACCGGCCCTGTTGGTTACTTTTGCCGATGTTGTTCCGAACACATGAGATCCTCCTCTGGTCCCTCCATCCCCATTGCCCATGTGCCTGCCTCCTATTAGCTGTTCTGCGAAGCGGCTCTGAGTGAGAACTCCTGGCTGAGATGCAGAGATGTAGCCAGCCTGACCCTCCTTTAGCACGGCACCCCCAGATCACATTAACATGCCCCATCTCCCCACGGGCACTGGGAGCACCATAAGGGCAGGGACAATGTCCTACTCATTAACTAATTCTCCCAATGTAGTAGCAGGCAAGAGCTGCCATTAGAAAATACTTGATAAACTGAACTAAATGATGGCTTGCCAAGAAATAAAGTGCTTCTCCAGAGCAAAGTTCCCTAGGGCTTTAGATATATTGTTTTTTAAATTTTGTAGAACAAACCCATATAGGTATTAAATGATCATTATTAGGTATCTCTAGATGTTCTAGCTACACCCAGCCCCCTTAAGAATTCATTAAAAATAAAAGCCAAATCATTTTGAAAGTTGATTGATTAAAGGATGTCTTGGTGGCATGACTGGACATAACAGGAAAAATAAGCCATAGCCTGTCTGACAAAGCAAGGTTTTAAAATACCTTCCAGTAGAAGTAAAGTTACACAGTTACCTGAAGACAATAATCTAGTAATTTCCCCCTTATTGTGATTTTGTCTGCTGAGGTTTCAGTTACCGGTGGTCAACCTTAGTCCAAAAATATTCAATGGAAAGTTCCAGAAATAAACAATTCATGAGTTTTAACTTGCCTGGGATTGGGAGTGCCTCACGCATCTCACCAGGTGGGCCCTGTGTCACCTATACCATCAGCACAGTGCAATGAGGTTGTGAGAGAGACCACCTGCATATAATTTTATCACAGCATAGTGTTATAGTTGCTCTATTTTATTACTAGCAATTACTATTCATCTCTCACTGTGCTTAATTTATAAATTAAGCTTTATCATAAGTATGTATGTATAGAAAGGACGTGGTAAAGATAGAGCTTGGTACTATCTGTCATTTCAGGCATCCACTGGAGGCCTTGGGACATGTTCCCTGCAGTTACAGGGGGACAACCATAGAGATTATTTGGAAGTGTCAGCCTAGTATTGATAGGCTGACCCCATGTCTACATGGGCCATATGTTTCTGTAATTCTAAAATGACTTACAGATACAGTTATCTCATCAATACTTAGAGGAGACATGCATTCCTTATCATCCCACAGTTGTGTAGCTACAGGACCACCTTGTCAAGTTTGGGTCTGTTTCTAAGACATGGGAGTGCTAAAGAAAATGCATCAAACCTACTTCAGTTCTCATGGGCTGTATCTTCTAACAACATTACTTATCACCTAAAACCACTATTCCGTGCATGTCTCTGTCTTCCTGCAATTCTCCAGCACTCCCGGGATGGTGGGCTGGACCATATCCAGAGTGCAACTTCATCCATTCTGCCAGAACCACCCACTTGATGTTACCAGAAAGCTTCCATTTTGACCTTCAGCATGTTACCTCAACCATGAAAATAATCTGGAGTTAGCTTATTTTTTTTTTTTAATTATTTGCTGCAAATCGAAAAAAACTGTCAGTCAGTAAAAGGATGCTAATGACAGAGAGACCATAGCAGTGACCTATAGGAGGAGCAAAGGGAGGGCTGTGCTTCCCGGCTGATTGCTCTCCGCATGCCAGCTTACCAACACCCTGGAACATTGGCAGGTGGTCTAATCTAGAAAGTCTAAACTAGGAAAGCCCAAGCCCTGGCTGGTATGGCTCAGTGGATAAGGCACTGGCCTGTGAACCCAAAGGTCACTGGTTCAATTCCCCAGTCAGAGCACATAACCAGGTTGCAAGCCAGGTCTCCAGCCAGGTCCGTAGCTGGAGGCAGGTGAAAGGCAACCATACATTGATGCCTCTTTCCCTTTCTTCCTCCCACCCTTCCCTTCTCTCTGAAAATAATGAGTAAATTTTTTTAAAAATTAAAAATTAAAAAAAATAGGGAAGCCCATATGGTTAAAAGGGGCAAAAACATACGTTAGAAATTCCGACTTTTTTTTTTTTTTTCCTACCCTCACCTGAAGACATGCTTATTGATTTTAGAGAGGAGGGAAGGGAGAAAGAGAGAGAGGGGGAAAGAAACATTGATGGGTTGCTTCTCACGTAGGCCCCAACCAAGGACAGAACCTGCAACCTAGTCATATGCCCTGACTGGGCATTGAACCTGTGAGCTACACTGACTGGGCAGAAATTCCAACTCTTTGGAACAAGCATTCAACATCTGGAATCAAAATTGACATAAAATTGTTCAGGAAAGCCACACCCCTCAACATACCACTACTGTTGCAACACAATACACGTATTTTCTTTCATTTTTGCAGAATATGAAGTTGAAACTAACGTAATATGATATCTCAATTTATATGAGCAATAGGCAATTAGAAACCCCAGAGTTGTAAGCAGTGTATTTTACTATATATGGATGGTTTGGTATAATTCTGGATAAACCATTTTTAATACCACCTTCCTCACTTATGTCTCCAGCTGAAGAGGCATCAACAATAACTACAGCCTCATCTACGTTGCGCCTCCTCTGATAATTCCTGTTCAGACAGAAACTGATGCTAGAGTCAGGATGTGGGAGGGGCGGTCATCCACCAGAACTCAAGCTCCAAAGGTAAGAAAGCATCTATTCTGTACTTTTGAAGGTAAAATGTTGACGCAGTTGTGAATAACATGATAAAAGGTATTAAGGACACCATTTGACTCAGCAACCACTTGCATTTACCCAAATAAGCTGAAAAGTTATAGCCACACAGAAACTTGCTCATAGATGTCTGTAGCTGCTTTATTCATAATTACCAGAATTTGGAAGTAATTGAGATGCCCATCAGTAGGTAAATGGATAGATAGATAAACTATGGCACATATAGACAATGGAATATAATTCAGCACTTAAAAGAAATGGGCTGTCAAGCCATGAATAGATGCAAGGGAACTTTGAATGCATATTGCTAAGTGAAAAAAAGCCAATCTGAAAAGACTACATACTGTATGATTCCAACCAGATAACATTCTAGAAAAGGTAAATTTATGAGAATAGTAAAAAAATATCAGCGTTTGCCAGTGGATGAGGAGGGAAGGGTGAATCGGTGGAGCATGAAGGATTTTTAGGTGGGACTATTCTGTATGATACTACAATGGTGGCTACTTGACATACATTTGTCTAAACCCAGAGACATACAACACTGACATTGAACGCTAATGTGAATTAAGGACTTTGGCTGATACTGACGTGTCAAAGGGGTGCATCAATTGTACAAGTGTAACTCTGGCGGGGAATACTGATAGTGAGGGAGGCTGTGTGAAATTCTACTTTCTGCTCAGTTTTGCTGTGAACCTAAAACTGCTCTTTAAAGATAAGGCCTCTTAAAGTCTGACATGGTAAAAAGAAGAAGGTATGGAGGAAGCAGAGTAAAAGTGAGCCTTTTAAATACTTCATTTAAACTTCAGCTTTGGCCACTGAGGAGCTTTGAGCAGTAGAAGGACTGCTTTGTTTGTAATGTGTCTTTCTGATGCTGTCTCAGCCTCAAGGGACCATTGTCCTCAGTATCAGAACCCCCCTCCTGCCTTCCCCCATGTATCAGAACCTGGCCATGTGCCAAGCTGTCACCTACTTGGCCTGTGCCTGTGGCCTCCAGGGAAGGCCCTGAAGTGTGGGTCGTAAGAGACCACATCTTTCCCCGGTGCCCCTTACACGCGCCCCCACAGACTGTGAACTGACTATGAGTTCCTGAAGGAGGAAGCTGCTAGAGCTAAAGACCAGCTTCCACCCTAGATTAGACAATCACTAAGGACCCCAGGCTGGACCATCATTGCTCTACGGAGGTTCAAGCCATCCCACCCAAGGCCTGGCTGAACCCTGATGAAATACCTGCCCAAGAGTAACCTGCACACATGGGAAGACAGGCCTATTTACCCAGCTTGATAGTGACACACGGAAAAGAGACAGCATATACGGTTTAACAGCAAGAGTGGAGCCAAGTAATAATTTTTCAATAGGAACTGACCAATGTATCCAGCACGTTGAGAATAAATAAGTAGACTTGAAGCCTACTATTCACACACAGAATCGTTAAACTATCTGTTTCCCCAGTATGGCAGTTCTACCTCCTAAACCACAGATTATTTTCCCCTCAGTCTCTCAGGCCTGTTTTCTTTGCTGACATTTCTTGTTCTGCTGCCTCAAGAATAGGGCCCCAGTGCAGAACAAACAAGCAAAGCGGCCTTTAAAAAGTACAGTGGGCAAGAGTGACCCCTGCTGGATGAATAAGGAAAAACCAGTAGAGCATTGGCCTAAGAGAGAAAGAGAAAATTTGAAAAGTAGTGCTTCTGGAAAAGGAGAGAAAATGATTTTATTTTTAATTGTGTTTTTTAGCTTTATTAGATTAAAAACAAACCCAACAGACTTATTCTTTTTTAGGTTTCTAGAAACAAACTTTGTTCGCTACTTCTATAGCATCCTGGTACTTAATTGATTTTTATTTTATTTTTAATTTTTTAAATATTGTATTGATTATGCTGTTACAGTTGTCCCAATTGCTTTAACCCTTGCTCCCCTCTGCCCAGGACCCCCTTACTCCCTCCCACAATCCCACCCTCTTATTTCATGGCCATGGGTCGTGCATATAAGTTCCCTGATTTCACTGCTTCCTCTGTTATTAATATCCCTCCATCTATCTTGTACCCACCAACTATGTTTCCTAATCCCTGCATCATTTCCCCACTTCTCCCCCTTCCCCTTCCCCACTGATAACCCTCCCAAGACCCCCGTACCTATGATTTGGATCCTGTTCTGGTTGCTTGTTTAGTTGTTTTTTTGTTTGTTTGTTTATTTGTTTGTTTTGTTTTTATTTATTTAG
The DNA here is from genome assembly GCA_004026585.1 of Noctilio leporinus. Lineage (NCBI taxonomy): Eukaryota > Metazoa > Chordata > Mammalia > Chiroptera > Noctilionidae > Noctilio > Noctilio leporinus. The sequence continues at coordinate 349,321 of PVIW01000181.1, read as the reverse complement.
AGTCTGTTGTTCACAGTTTTTATCTTCTTTTTCTTAAGTAAGTCCCTTTAACATTTCATATAATAATGGCATTGTGATGGTGAACTTCTTAAACTTTGCTATGTCTGGGAAGCACTTTATCTGCCCTTCCATTCTAAATGATAGTTTTGCGGGATAGAGTGATCTTGGTTTGTAGGTCCTTGCTTTGCATCACCTTTGAATACTTCTTGCCAGGCCCTTCTTGCCTGCAAAGTTTCTTTGGAGAAATCAGCTGACAGTCATAGGAATCCCTTTGTAGGTAACTCTCTTCTTTTCTCTTCTTGCTTTTAAGATTCCTTCTTTAACTTTAACGTTTGGCATTTTAATTATGATGTGTCTTGATGTAGTTCAATTGTTTGGGACTCTCTTCGCTTCCTGGACTTGTATGTCTATTTCCTTCCCCAAATTTGGGAAGTGTTCCTTCATTATTTTTTCATACAAGTTTTTAATTTCTTGCTCTTCTCCTTCTGGCACCCTTATGATTTGGATGTTGGCATGTTTAAAGTAGTCCCAGAGGTTCCTACGCCTCTCCTCATTTTTTCAATTCTTATTTCCTCTTTCGGTACTGGTTGATTGTTTATTTCTTTCTTATGTTTCAAATCATTTATTTGAACCCTGGTTTCCTTCCCTTAACCAATGATTTTGTGTGGATTTTCCTTTGTTTCACTTAGCATAGCCTTCACTTCTTCCCTTCTGCATTTGCCATACTCAAGCATATCTGTCAAGTCCGTGAGCACCTTTATCACCAGCATTTTGAACTCTGCATCTGTTAGGTGGGTTATCTCCTTGTCATTTAGTTCTCCCACTGGCACCTTGATCTGTTCCCTCTTTTGGGACATGCTTTCTGTCTCCTCAACTTGACAGGCTCCTGCGTTTGCCTCTGTATCTTAAGTAGAGCTGTCTTACCTGTTATGTTGGAAGGGGCGGAGGCCTAAGTATTTGTCAGTACAGGTAACCATTTTACCACGTTGTGGCACTGCATGTGGGGAAGGGGTCTGAGAGGGAGCAAGGCTGCTTGCTCAGCACTCACCCCTTTTCCAGGAACTGGCACCTTTCTAGCTGTTGCCCTGGCCATGGTTCTCAGAGTAGGGGGTCTGCAGACATTCCAGGACTGAGGGGACCTCTAAACAAATGAACTCTGCTGTAAGACTAAGAGTTTCTTCCTCTGCCCAAAACTCCACTGGCTTTCGCAGTCAGAAGCAATGAGGCTTCATATTCCCACCACCGCCCTGCACTGGAACGGTGAGCGGCATGGTATGGTCTGGTGCTGGGGGCGCTCTCCAGGTGTCCCTACTTTTTTTCCCCTGTGTGACTGTGCTTTCCGCCAGTCGACCCAACCATGGTTCCACCGCAGCCACCAGGTCATCAAATCACATCCTCTCTGTCCCTCCCTGCCCCTCCTACCTGTGTGGATGAGTATTTCTTCTTTATATCTTTGTTTGTTGGACTTCATGCAGCTTGACATTCTGGAATTTCTGGTTGGCTCTAGTTTTGAAGTAGACATATTCCTTCTTAGTTGCGGAGGGAGATGCAATGTGTCTACCTACACATTGGCTCTGATACTTAAGTGATTTTTAAAGAGCTCTGTAGGCAGCTTATATGCCTAGTTGCTGAACTGTTTCTTTTCTACCTAACTGCTTGCCAGGCTTTCAGGTCATTTACGCACAGGCAGAAATGTACCTGCTTGGTGATCCGGAGTAATTCTGATAAACCTGAAAGCATATGATGGACTTCAAGGCTGAGTTTTCAAAACTGCCTGGGGAAAAAGCATGTGTTAGAGACAGATCACAAGGGTCAAGAACATTTAAAGGAAATCTTACTACATCTTGCCAAACTTTTGTCCTTTGCCACAGTGGAATTTGGATATTTTCAGAAGGCTTAGTTTGTTAATTTGGAGGGTGAGGTGTTTGTTTGTTTTTTTTTTTTAAGTACATTTCTTTGTACATGGCATGTATCCTGATGCTTTAAAAATTGTTCTGCTTTGCAATGTCCTCTTTACACTGTTTCAGGGGCAGGGTGAAGACAGAGTTGGTATTTTAATCCTATGCTTCTCACAGCAAATGGATTCTAATCTGATGCTGCCCCTTCCTAGTTAGGCAACTTTGGGCAAATTTCTAAACTTCCTTAGCCTCAGTTTCCTCCTCTGTAAACTGGAGTTAATTTGCAATGCCCACTTTAAGGGTGAGATAAGGTATGCTAACTGTATTAATGGTAGCTGGCCCAGAGTTAATGCTCAATGGTTACATGGTATAATTATTGAAAGTGAGCTAAACCTATACAAAAACAGCTTTCTTCCTCCTTCCTTCCTTCTCTTCTTTTATGGCTCAATGCTAGACATGGAGGAGCATAAGAAGCTGAAAAAGACACCTTTCCTTCCCTCAGGCAGTTTTCAGTCTCTGATGTTTAATGACTTGGATATAGGTTAGTGATTCTAAAACTTGTTAGCTAACACCCCAGAATAATCCCAATTAGTTTTAGGCGAAAATATTCAATCTTAGAGGTGAAGACATAGAAAATAGTAATTTAAAAAAAAAAAAAAAGCTAAAAAAGCCCTGGCCAGTGTGATTCAGTTGGTTGAGTGTTGTCCTGCAAAGCAAAAGGTCGCTGATTTAATTCTCAGTTGGGGCATGTGCCTGGGTTATGGGTTCAGTCCCTGGTCGATGTGTGTAAGAGAGGCAAACTGATTGATATTTCTCTGTCTCATCAAGGTTTCTCTCCGTCTTTCTCCCCCTCCCTGCACCTCTCTCTAAAAATAAATAAATAAAATTTGTTTTAAAAAATACACGCTAAACGATGGGAGATTATTTATGTCAATTCTTGAGAGGGAAATTATTTACCACAGGCAAGCCTTCAATTTGGGGCAAGAATAAAAATGAGTTAATTTTAAGTTTTCTCTGGCTGTTTCCACCTAAGGACTAGGTTGGAAGCTTCCAGGGAATTTCAGATCACTCTTCTAGAGGCCATCCGGTCTTTGTGGTCTAGATAGGCACCCCTGACTCGTCAAGGCAACCACAGTTCCTCCTTCACCAGCTCTGTACCTGCCAGGTATTGGAAAAGACGCTGAGAACCAAGACCTGTCCCCTGCCAAGAAGACAGGCACGCACTAGTACAGCCGGAGGAGGAACAGGCTTCAGAGCTCTTCAGGCTCGTGAGGTGTGCACTGCTCCTTCTTCACCAGAGTCCCGCACACTCTCAGATGGGCCATTGAGACCTATGGCCACCATTCTCACTGCGCTGACTGGGTTAAAGCTAGAGTTGAGGACCCAGCACAAAATCAAGTCCCTTCAAATCAATTGAGCCAACTGGTTTAGGCAAATCAAGTTCTCAACATTGTCCTTTAACCTCTGGGCAGGACTAAGGGAGCATCTTTCTCTTCAGTGACCAGAATGTGGACCTCATGAGCACCTAGCAGCAAAAAGGTTAATTGAAAGGGTTTGGGTTGTTATTATCTGCCACATAAATATGCAACTTCTCCTGGCCTTTACATTTGGCCATATCTCAACAGGAATTACAGGATGAACTTGACACTTGTGGGACTCCCAGGAGAGGTCTTGGAAGTTGGGAATACATTCTTTTGAAGTTTGCCCTGTGCTTCATTCTATTCTTTGGGCCAAATCCTAATAATCACACCTGTCCTCTTTATGAGAGTTTAATTGTACATGAAGCAATTTTTGCCTTTTCTCCCCAAAGGAGAGATTATTGTCTTAAAAAGAAAAGACTGTCTTATAAGAGACAAGTTCAAATGCAGATGAAAATAATAATACTACTTAGCATTTCTACCCACCTTTCATCTATAGAGCTCAAAGTACTTGGCAAACATTAATTAATTCTCAAAACACCCTTGTGAGGTAAGTTAGGGTATTATCTTTATAATAATATATAAATACTGGCTGGTTCATGAAAGCAGCCACTTAAAAGGGACAATTCTACAGGATCAATTTCAAAAACAAACTTCTCACCTGGTGTAGACTTAATACTTTGAGTAGCACATTTGGGACTGCAAAATTTACTAATAATATGCTATCCTAAGATAGGCATATCTACCCTTTCAAAATGATTTCTTCAGTGTTATTGGACAGTTGTTATCTATTTTGAAGAATATTTTCATGTTAAAAAACTACTCGTTGTGGCTTTTTCAATCTAAATGATGTCAGTGTCTCTACGTGAAAGAATTCCAAAGTGTCCTAGCACATAAAATTTAATGGTGAGAATTCGGGATCCTATTTCAAGTGCACAGGAACTTGAAGGAGGTGTGATGATTTTAGGGTCTTGTAATGTTTTCTGTCATCAACTTAAATTTTGAATGTATTGCAAATCATAACTCCATGACTTGTCAAAATGGGTACTAGCCAGAATTTCTAGCGAGGGATATTGACAAGCTGGTAAAAACTGAGCAGGGTAAATTAAATTGGCTTCCCAGCCCCACTTTCCTATCCACAGGAGGTTCACACTGCATGTTTCATACCAAAAGGTGGTCTATTTTCATTTTGTATCCTTTCTGTCCTCTGTCTTCTTTAACACATACGTAGCATTCCATTTCCCAGCTGGTAACCTGCGCCCCATCAGTTGCTAATCAAGTTGATTTGGGGGCATATCTCCCTGGGTGAAGCTCATCATGTGTGCGCCAGGTTCTATCATTACTTTAGTTCCATCTGCGCTGGCCCTTCCTGATGACAATCGGTCCTGTGAAGTTTGACTGGCTTTTTGATCCTGGAAAGTTAATGGTTTAGGTTAGTGGAAACTACTTTTTTCCATGTCTTTAAACTTACTCAACATCAAGAACAAAGTTGCATCCAGGAAGCACTCAGTAAACAATAATCCAGGATTTGCTTTGTTCTTGAAATGAAGAAATGTACCCAGCCGTTGGCTGGATGGGGCCTTTGTTTAGAGTCTTGATTGGGGAAATCCTCTACACTAAACTTTTATACATATTGCTCTGAATGTTCTGTTTATTGATCCTCATTAGGGTATTGTTGCATGAACCCTGTAAGAAATTGTATGTATGTACCACTTAACTGTGCAATATTGATCCACTAAGCCTATCTGCTTGCCTCTGCTGATGGCTTCACTTAGCAGCCTCAAGAGAGAAAACCTGGTTTTAGTCTCATAACTTTGGTTGAGCGGATGGTCTCCAATCTCCAAAGTGGGATAAACCAGATTCCTTCACTGTGTTTATCTTGGCCCGCCATGTCTCTTTATGGAGAAAATGGTCCAAATAAAGTGCTTCCTCTGTGTATTTTGACAGGAAACACTATTAATATGCTTTCTTTTTGTTATGTGCCTTGCTCTTTTTTTCCCAGTGTTGTTTAAATATTTTCAGTACAATGACATATTTATTAATCCACGACTCTGTATGGGGCATAAAATGATTGGTTCCTCTGTAAGGCCCGCTTAGAAAAGGTGGTTTCTCCAGTGAGAGTTAATAATATTACCACTCTACATGTAAAAAACTCTGAGACAATCTCTTAAAAATGGAACACATTTATCTAAAACAGCTGGTAAAGAAAGCACGCAGGCCCAGCCAGAGGCGGGGAGGCCAGAGGTCAGGGTTAACACCGATCTCGGTGGAACTTTGAAGCTGACATTTTACAGATTATATGTGTCTCAGTGCACAGTGGGCATGGCATATAAATTGGACTTAGAGGCCCCTATTTGTTCTCTGCATTTTTATGAGCCCACAGAGCTCTTCTTTGAAGCAGCATACATAGAAAATAAAAACTCATTTTAATGTTGTGGAACTATTTACAATAAATCACATTTATATCCTGGCTTTTCCTAAGTATAAGATTCTCTCTCTCTCTCTCTCTCTCTCTCTCTCTCTCTCTCTCTCTCTCTCTCTCTCTCTCTCTTAGTCTATTTTCCAACCCAGATAGCTTTAAAAAAAAAAAAAATCTTCACAGTATTGTAAACCCAGCTTTCCTTTTTCTCCTTACTTTGACTTAGGAATCAAGATCATAGATGCAGCTATATTTGGTATGACAAGGACATCTTTTGTAAGTCATGTGAGGTGATTCAGCTAGAATGAGCTACTCTTTACCCCCAGGAAAATCCCCTGATACCATAAAATGCTTGCTATAGCATGGCCCTTCAGCACTAGAAGAAAGCATCTGATTTCAAAGAGATTGAGTTCCACTCTGGAACTAATTATATCATTCATTTTATGGATTTTTTAAGTTGCTAGGTGTTTTAACTGGAGAAGGCTGGCGACCCAGAGAGAAACATGTACTGGCAGAGTCTGCCATGGGCACTTTAGCCACCTAATTAATTTTCAATAAAAGCTCACAATAGTTAATTTGCTCTAGACCCAATGTAAATCAAACGGAGACAAATAGGTTAAAATTAGAAATGTGTGATGGAAACCATGTTTATGGTCCAAATTACCTTTCACCCTGGAAATAACACAGATTGACAGGGAAAGAAAATGAGACCACACAGGCTTTTGTTCAAATTGATCCTTAAGTGAATTAAAGATTTTATTAAGGAGAAAACTGACCCCCTTCCAAAAAACTGAGGTGCATAAAATAATGTTACGTTAATAAAAAGTATAGTTTAGAAAATGGCACCTTAAAAAATCACAGAATTAACACATTGTTCCTATTATACCAAGTTGCCTGGTACCCTCTCATTTTTTTCCCCAGGCCTAACGTAGTGTAGGGTATAATAGTAAAACTACTATAAAGTTATTAAGTTCCCAGATCTACATTGGCAGACAAGCCTACCCAGCACCACGTTCCTTTCGCTCATACATTTCAAAACACAACCTTCCAACATCAAACAGCCATTTTGACTTTTATGAGAACACAGACATAGATTTCTTATGATTTTGTAATGATACTGCAGGCCTCCAATTAAAATACCTAGACAATATAGATATCTTGGGCCCAGTCCATTGGACAAATATTATTATTAAGCTTCTCTCCAGGATTTTATATTTGCAAAATATTTTGTGGGCTTTAATCATTTTAAATTGCCTTAACTTTGCCCATTTTCTCCCTGCCTCTCTGTTGTTCCTCAGGCAACCCTTTCACTTTAACCCACAGATGACTTGTGCGATGCAAGGTGAAATAAGCTCACTTTTTTAACATTTAGGAATGTTTAGCCCCAGAGATTGTTAGCTTTTTCATCATCCTCTGCTGGACATGGCAATTGAAACCACCCCGGCTTCTATTTTTATTTCACATTTGCCAAGTTCATGAAGTAAATTCCCGCTTTCTCACTCAATCTGGTTTTCCTTCCTGCCCCAAAGGAATGATGTTGTCACTGTCATGTCTTCTAATGCACTATAAATGCCATGATGAATTGGAGGCAGGCTGGTTTCTTCTGAGCAGGAGTCCATTATCCTGTCACAGTGTTCCTTCCCTGCAACTTAATTTTTATTGTAACAAATGACTAAGTACCAAAAAATGAAACAGTGTGATGGGCCAATCTAAAGTGGCCTGACTCTGATGGTAACTGCAGCAGAGTGACAATTGTTTGCAGCTGCCTTCTAAGGGCTCGCTCCCTGATACATCCACTACCCAAATTGGAGTTCCCAAAAGCATTTTCTGGATGTTTATGAAAGATCTTCACTCACATTGACCGACTAATGATACTAATATAAATAAAGTGCTCTGCAAAAGGCATAGAATGAGAATTAAGAATAGGAGTGCAAGAGACAGTATCAAATTTAACTGTGTATTGGAATCACCTGGAGATTTGTTAAGCTAAAATGCAGGGCCGCAGCTCCCATCAAAGGAGATGCTAATGTAGTTGGTTAACCCTGTGCCTTGGAATATGCATTTTAAGCAAGCATCACAACAGATTCTGTTAAAGGAGTCATACTGATTGTGTTGTGAGAGACACTTGCCCAGAACTTCTGGTCAATCACTCTTTTCAATAAACATCTTTACTTGATTTTCTAACAAGGCACCTTTTTATCCCCCCCCTCGGATTTCTAACTAAGGTAGTTTTCTCAAATCATAATTCTAATTAACCATGTTCTGTTCACAGCTGGTCCAGTTACATACACTTTATTTATTTTATAGACTGTTATCACCAATATGTCTAGAAGATTAAAAGTATCTCAATGTTACCAATGACAAATTAATTCGGAATCCATAAATCCCTGAAAATTGATTGGGGGGTTCATAGATTTCACCGTATTCCCAAACAGTTGTGTGACCCCAAAGGTGTTAAGGACCTCTGTTCTGAAAATGGATGAAATTATTAGGTTGGCCAAAAAGTCTGTTACATTTTTTCCATAAAATTAAAGACACTTTTTTATTTTCACCAACTACTGTATTTATTTGGATATTTTGAGCATGTTGGCTATCTCCCGCTATGGGCTTCTAGCGGGTAGAGTCCAGAGATGCTGCTAAATATTTCCCAATGCAAAGACAGCTTACAGCAAAGAATTATTTGGCCAGAATGTCAATAGTACTAAGAAACTTCATAAACCATTTCTCATACGTTCAATCAATCATAGCACCTTCTCCATACACTGCACAAATCATTTTTTGCATTTTAGTTGCATTTTTACCTTTCCTGAAATAATAAAGCATACTATGTCCAAAATGTTGCATACCTTCTTCCATCTTCAGTATTAAGGTAGCTGCACAACAATTCATCAATTTTTATGTTTTTTTTTTTTTTTAAATGCACCCTGATATGACAGCTGTCACAATACAATCTAACAATTATTTTGAATGAAGTTAAAGACAACTGAGCACTACTGAAGTCATTCTACAGGAGAAAACATAATGGACTTTTTTGGCCAACCCAATGATTGTATTGGCCTCATTCATATGAAACTTCCACATCAAATAAATAGTTGGAATGTTTAGACAGTACAACTGATTATATTCCTGAATAGTACAACTGAGCCCTAGCTGGTGCAGCTCAGATGGATGGAACATCATCCTGTAGACTGAAAGGCCATGGGTTCAATTCCCCATCAGGGCACTTACCCAGGTTGAGGGTTCAATCCCTGTTTCAGTGCATGTGGAAGGCAACCAATCGATGTTTCTCTCTCACATTGATGTTTCTCTGTGTCTCTCTCCCCCTTTTTCTCTCTAAAAAGAAAGCAATTTTTAAAAATGTCCTTGGGTAAAGATTAAAAGAAAATAGTATACCTGATATAAAAATGATAGTTTCATAGGTAATTAATAGTTCATAATCAAAATAAAACTTTTTTCAAACCTCCTCAAATGTTAGAATTTTGTCTGATATTTGCAGTTTGAGGTGTAAAACTGTACTGTCCCAGAAACCCTGAACTTCTTCGCTAAGAAATATTTAAGAACAGGGGCTAGAACCACAGGGTTTTTGCCTTTAATGTTTAAAATGGTGTCTATCTAGCCCTGGCTGGTAGCACAGTGGATAAGGCGCCGGCCTGCAAACCCAAAGGTAGCAGGTTCGATTCCCCAGCCAGGGCACATAACCAGGTTGCAAACCAGGTCTCCAGTCAGGTCTGTGGCTGGAGGCAGGTGAAAGGCAACCACACATTGATGTCTCTCTCTCTCTCTCTCTGCCTCTCTCCCTTCCCCTCTTTCTAAAAATAATGAAATAAAATCTTTTTTAAATAAATAAAATAAAATAAAATGGTGTCTATCCAGAGGCATGGTGAAACTGAGTAAATTTGGAAAGGCCATGGAATCTCAGCATTCATTCATCTATCAAATTAAATATTTACTGAAGACCCATCAAGAAAAATTAAAACTATCATAAGTTTATTGGAACCCAAGGCTGGCAGATCTGTGAAATATCCGAGGTTCATCTGAACAGATGTGCACCTGTGAGTTCTTATGGTGGGATTTTCCAGTCACTAAACTCCTGTTTGGAGTGATTGCAGTAAAAATCCAGTAACTTTATCAATTCATGCTTTTGATGGGAACAAACTAGCTGACCAAAAAAAAAAAAAAAAAGTTTGACCATCATTTTAAAAGGATGGATGAAAGTGGGAGATTGTTGGGGAAAGAAGCAAAATGGTAGGTTTCTGGGTAAAAGCACAAATCCTTAATCCATTGATTTCCATAGTATAATGATAACCTTTCTGGATAATCATTGTTGATATTTACAAAATGGCAGACAACAACATATCAAAGAAATATCAAGTACACTAGCTGTACCTTAAACTGCTGGTAATAAGGCAGGATGTTCTATTTTTTTTTTCTTTTTTACTTTTATTTATTATTTTTTTAGAATAAAGAATTTTTTTAAATTACTTGTTGTTGTATTACATTTTTCACATTTTTCCTCTTCTCCAGGATGTTCTTCAAATGCTCTCCAAGTATTTCATTTTAATTATAAACCTTGAGGTGTTAAAGGGGTTAATGAGGTCTCAAGTCATTGTCAACTAATTACCTGTAAGTTGTTGTCATCACATTCTAACTGTTATGCTTCTGCTTGCTCCAACACTGGGGGTGGCTAACAACAAACAAAACACAACAAAAATGAAAACAAAATCAGATGTCTCCCCTAGCTGCTACTTAGTTTGTTAGCCTAAACCATTGCTCTCACCAGCACACACGTGTGCATGCATACAGACACACACACTTGCATGCAAAAAGCTTTTAGGAACTTTCATCTTTTTAAAAGGGCAGAGGAAAAATCAATAAAGTGGTAGCCTGGCCAACAGTAGGGGATGGTTGAAACAGCATGGGTGGCTGCGCTGTATGAGGAACAGATGTAAGCTCTTTGGAGCTGGAGCAGGCCTTTCTCTTTACAGCCGTATCAACCAGCCAATGGAAGGCAATTAGAGTCCCTACCATTGGTCACCCACCCCTTCCCCCGCAAAGATCTGGCCTGTTTGTTGATGCCAATAGCAGAAAGGGGCATCCATCCAGCTGGGCAAGCTTTGATTTAGGCTCACACTTCACCCACGTGGTGTTCTTAAAAATGATTTGTTTCACGGCCTGAATCAGCAGGGAAATGCTTTCTTGCTGTTCTGATCTTGTACATTCTACCACCAGGCAAGTTTAAATTCATCTGCTGCCATTTACATTCACTTCTTTTTAAAAATATTTATTTTCCTGGCCTGGGAATCCTTGTGGAGTTGATAATATACACGGACCTGACACAATTGGGTCATTGTTGGTGTGGTTACCTAATCGGCTTTCAATGGAGGTGGACATTAGAAACCTAAAAATTTGGAATGATTCAACCACTTGGAACAACTGGCCGTTTCTCAGAAAGATAAGCAAGCATCTACCCTACAACTTAGCCATTCCACTCTGAAGTATTACCCAAGAGAAATCAAAAGACATGTCTACAAAAATAATTATACAAGAATGTTCCTAGCAGCCTTACTCATAATAGCTCCAAATTGGAAACAATCCATATGTCCATCAACAGGAAAAAAGTCACGTTGTAATATATTCAACAACAGAATTCTACCCAGCAGTAAAAACTGAATGACTGATACAAAGCAATATGGAGAAGCTCAAGAACATGAGGTTGATCAAAACAAGCTGTATGATTGATTTATATGAAATCCATGCATGGGCATAACTAATCTATAATGATAGAAGTCAGGATTCAAAAAGAGGTTGCTTCTAGCAGGGGAGTAATAGGAAGTGTCACCAAGGAACTTTTTGGAGCTGAAAAAAAATTGTCTATATTTTATTTTGAATGATGGTTGTGTTTGTGAATACAATTGACAAAGTACATCAAACTCAACACATAAGACTTGTACCTGACATTGTGTAAAAATTATTCCTCATGGTTTTTAAAAATTAAAAAGTTAAGGATACAACAGAGAAAAATCGGATGAACAAATAAGGAAATGAGCAAAATAAGGGGAAATTGATGATTCAGGGGAGGTTAAACTCAGTAAGGATGAGAATGTATATAGATTTGTGTAGAAATACCTAGCCAGCTGCCTAAAATTTTCTTGAGTGCTTACTATGTACCAAGCACTGTGTCGATTCCTTCATTATATATTATCTTATTTAATCTTCTCTCTTTCTTTGGCTCTCCGGTGCATGGAATTGGATTAGTCATATTTCTTGATTCATGATGTATTCCTATCATTAGTCCATGCATGGACTAACTAACTAAATAAAGCTTATTCTTTTTTTTATAATATATGCTTTATGCTTATAAGACCACCACTTAAACACAAACTAGAACCTTGACTATACACAGCTAGAAAGTGGTAGAGGCAAGATTCAAAGCTGAAGCTTTTAGTTAGTATGCTACACTACTTTCTTCGTTCTGTAGTGCCTGTTATTTATAGCATATTTCTATCTATACTTATACATATTCTTGTCCATATCCACTGCTATACATATCTATATATAAACATAGTGTCAGCAGGGAAGCCAAGTTATGGAGTATGAAAGAATCAGTCAAGTCTATCTAGTAACTTGGGGGTCCTTACACTCTGATAGAGAAATATTACACATATGCATATAACTCTGAGGGATTTAGTCCTCTAAATTTCAGAATATGCAAGCAGGCAAAGCCTTAGGAAAAGCATCTGCAGGTATAGTAGCCTGTACACAGCACAAGTGCTCATGCCCTTTCTGGAGCATATCTTGGAACAACATCCTTATTTAATCTCATACGCCAAAAGGGCAAGGGCACGGGCATTGTTTGACCGAGTCCTTGCTCTGCACCTTGTAACTGTGTACCAGAGGCCGTGGAAACTGGATCACTCTCTCAGGATGCCATTACAGCCAAGCAGAATCTCATTAAAAATCAATTCCTCTGGTCCATAAAGCCAGTTTATTTTATCTTCCTGGAGTGCCTGCTGCAGGCAGTTACATAGTTCCATTGTGTGGCAGTCTTGTCTGTTAAGAATATTGCACAAAACAGCTATTTAAAGATTTTCCATTTTATGTTAAACTTTATAATTTTGCAGTAGTTTACGTTTACAGGGTTTGCTTCTCAAGCTTAGGGTATCTTGTTACAAGTGTTAGAAGTAGCACTGCCAGTTCTAGGGTCCCACTAATTAAATATTTGCCTTTAAAAACTAGATGTTGTCCAATGCAAATGTGCAGATTTAAATGGGTAGCTGGGGCTCCAGAGCTAAGAAACCCTAATTTGGTCAATATCTACCATTTCTTGTCCATTGCTGCTTCCTGATGGTTGAGTTGTAACCATGGCCTCTTCTGGTGATAAAGCACAAAAATCAGGTAGGGAATTTTGTCTTTGTAGTGACTGTAATTCAAGGATCTCCGAACATCCTAAAAATCAATATGTATCGGCCAAGTTTTATAAATGGGGAGTTGAAAGCACATAGAGATTTAGTGACCTGTAGAGGTCACACCCTGAATGAGCAACAGAGGTGGAAGAAATTGGAGAGGCTGCTCTGGCCCCATCTGGAATCTTTTAACTCTTCTGACCCCCTTCGGTGAGTTGAGGGGCTAGCTGATTTCAAAGATCAGTGAACTTTCCAGAACAGTCCTTGGCAGAGAAACATAGAGGCTTGGATTCCTTAGATTTTAGCTATTCCAGGATTCAGGCTCCGTTTGCATTTTAGAAGAGTCTGTGTTAGTGAGGAGAATAAGGAGGGATGGAGAAGTGCTGGTGAGCTGGGGTTGGAATAGGAAGAGGGTTAAGATCACAAAGTGCTCCTTTTCTCCTACATGTTAGGAGCTAAATACGCATATCCTTAAAAAATAAAATGTTTAGAAGTTGACATTGGAAGGAAGCAAGTTTAAAATAAACCTCAATATAATCTTTTAAATTTTTGCCAATTTTATGTTGAAAATAATAGGACTGTCTTCTGCTTTGACCTCTTGCAACTTTGACAATTTTATTTCCGTTTAAGGAACCATCACTAGGGCACATTATCCGGGATGTCTTATGTGGAGCAGCACCCCCCCTCCCCCTTGGCCCCGTCTGTATGATGGTAGATGGTGTTTGAACAAAAAAGAAGTCCTTGTTCAAATATACTTATGTAGTTTTGCAATACTTGATCTCCTTCCTCATTTATAAGCATATTAGCATTTAAAAGGCTCTGAAAAGTTCTGCAGGAAGGAAACCTTATTTTACCTTGTTTGACCATGGACTTCCTCCACACTTCAGCCAAACCAATGCATGTAGCATCTCATAGAAATAAATAACCTATGGAAGACATTTCAGGGAAATGATTAATGCATCAACATTAAAAGAAACAAACAAACAAAAAATGAATCCTAGGTCCAATCTACTGTAAAATATTCCATCTAAATTCCAAGTCACAGAATTCAGTCACTGAAAAGGAGTCCAATAGTTTAGTCCCGTAGCCTCATTTTATAGAGGATGACGCACAAAGCATTAAATAACTTACCCACGTCACATGCTCAGGTAGTGACAGAAAATTGACCATACCCAGAAAGTCCAACTTCCAAGCCATCTGCCCCTCAAAGCACCTTCAATTCTCACCCACTCCACATCACCTGTGAATTTAGAATACTTTTAGCCTGAGCTTGAAAATGAACAACAAAGGCTGCTACATCAGTGTCCGGTGCTATTGTTTGCCTAGGATGAGACTACCTGTTAAAAGAAAGTATCAGGAGAATTTCAAGATGAGAGCCCCAAGGACCTGAAAAGGGGGCACTCCGGGATAGGGGAGGAGGTTTTAAAAGGATTTTTTTAAATTATAGATCCAGGGAGTCTGCAGTGCCAAAGAGACACGGAAGCTGCACAAAGAAAGCAGAAGAGAACGTGTTCAAACTTAAGGAACTTTCGAACGCCATGGTGAGAATTGTTCTTCAGTCTCCTGAGCCAGGGGCTTGTCCCTGCACTAAGACAAACTTCCTGGACCCCGAGCGAAGGAGATAGAAGTGTATCTTTCAAAGGGCCAGAAAAGGAATTGTCTCATGAGAACATGTAACCAGCATCGACTTCACATGCCCGAGTCATCTAGAAGCCTGCTATTCCCCATATTTGTGTACTTTTTATACTACTCTCGACCTGAAAGTTGGCATAAGATTCTGTGTACATTTAAAAGATTTTTTTTTTAACTCTATGAACTTGGCTGAAATGGAGCCTGGGGAGAGAGGCGAGGGGGTGGAGATGGGTGGTAGGGGAACAAGAAACAATTTTTGAAAAAATTCCCCAAACCTGATTCCTTGAGCAGGGTGGTAGAGGGTGGAGCTGAAGGGAGGCGTCAACCAAGCTGAGTTGAAACTCCCTGGGAGGCTGTTATTTGGGGCTCGCCTTTGGCAATGTTTTTATCACAGTATGGTTTCCATTCTTGGCGAGGAAAGAACTGAGCTGGGAAGAAATTGGCTCCGTGGTAGCTCTAACAAGACAGTCACAATAATGGGAGACATCTTTTCCTTATAACTTTGCAAAACATGAAAGCAGATATTGGCTCTGAGTACATCGGATGGTCTAACTTTATTTCCTGTCAACAGAAATAACTCTTGATTTATATTTGGTCATCAACTTCACACACTCATATACAACTCATATTGAGAGAGCACAGAGAGATATAATAGGCAGGGCCATGATGTATGCCTCTTCAGCAAAGCTTCCTGGTCCAAAGTAGACCTCAGGGACTGAAAAAGACACTTCAACATTCTCACTCTTCTGACACTCTATTCCCTTGTGCATCCTTCCAGTGAGGGATATTGCATGTGGGCTTTGGATGAACTACGTACTGGCTTTGATCTCGGAGCCTCTCACCTACCCTCTTTGTTATCCAGGAAGTGACTGGCCTGTGTCCAGTAATTGTAGTGAGATGCTGAAGGCGGAGGGGCTGATCTATGTCGGCATGCAGCACGTTGTTTTATTCTTCTAATATCTGGGTACATCAGAGGAGTGAGAGAATTTTTAAAATTCCATTTCCTTCTTCAACTTGATTGATGGTACAGACTGTGGAAATTGAGTGACTATGCCTTTGCAGTTAATGCCATCTTATGCCATCTGGTTTTGAATTCAGAAGCATTCCTTCTGCTGCCCTGTTTTATACTTTCTAATTCATTGAACCAAAGAAGCCGTCAATCATAACATACAGCTTTATTTTATGTACCACAAAGAAGAAAAATGCTGCCAATTAAAATGGGACCTCATAATTTTTGACATTTAAAGTTTGGCACTTTTATCCTTATTAAAAGGATTCTTTTATACTTATCCATATAGAGTTTTACCATGTATCCCATTTATGCAGACATAAAATGAAAATATATATAATAAATTGATATAAAATAAAAACTTCTCATATTCAGAGTCCAACTCTTCCAAATCCCTCTGGAGAGAGAATCTTCCATGTCTATGTAATTGCACATAATGCTACATTGCTCCAAAATAGAATGACAGTGCAGTACGATGGCTGCATGACCACAGTACCATGGCTGTAACCTGACTGACAGTAAGTCTAAGTGACAGCAATTGTAAGGTGCCATGGATAGTGAGAAGCCAAGAATTTGAGACACATCCTGATTTTACAGATGTTAAAATGTATGTGTGTGTGGGTGGGTGGGGGGTGCATCTTAGAATGAAAGATACATGGCATGTTTTATTGTCAAAGCATGGTACAAGATTCATTATCCAAGATTTTAAAATATTTTATTAAAAATTCTCTTTCTATTTCTTAGGTCCAATTATCAACCTCTGAAAAATATGCAAAGTTTAAAATCATCCACTCCTAAATTACTGTCTCACGTGTAAGCAATTCCTAGGGTCCTAATGAACATACTTAGTTTGCTTTAAGAGAGCTGCTAGAGGCTTTTTCTTGAAGGAAGTGGCTATCAACAAGGTTTTATCTGTCAGTCTATCAGCCTGTGAGGCAATTTCATATTCCTGGAAGAGGTATCTGCCAACATTTATCAGTCTTTCGCTTTAAAAAATCCCAATTTCTAATATAACATGACATATTTGTGTGTTTTTGGCAAAGTTACTTGGTAAAAGAGCATAGCCATCTTTTTCATTTCTTTGAAAATAAAATAGATGACATATACTTTTCCAACATCAACACAAAGAATCTTTTCCTTATGATTTAGCTCTAAAATGAACACGTGTTTTAGTAGGAAAAAAAAGAATTAGTAGTAACCATTAGAGTTATATTTGAAGGAAATATTCTATATTAATTGAATACAAATTAAAGGTAAACAAGCCAGTTTCTTTTTTGATAGTTTAATTGAAATATATTAAAACTCACAGAATTATTATGCAATTTATAAGGATTCATATTTTATTTACTCTCAGGAATTTCAGTTTGTGAAATTAGGGTTTCATGTGATTATACACCATCTCATAAATGCGGGTGTTTTCCCCTTTCTACTTGCCTTAGTCACTGAGGTAATTAAATGCTGGTGATTCTGTCTCTGTCCAGCGGAGGGCAGTAGTGCACATGTTTAGACGCAAGATTCCTGTTTCAGGACGGACCGCCTTAACCTGAGAAACCGCCTACCAACATCCCCGTCTGTGGTGTCAGGCTCCGTCTGGTTACAATCCTTGGTAGGGTCAGCAAGGCCACAGCGAGTTGTCTTCAGGGGTCCAGGTGGCAGAGTTGAAGCCTCGTCTTCCCTGTTCTGCAGAATCTCCCTCTCTCCCCCAGCCCTGGAGTGTGCCACACGGGAAAAATGGGAGGGTCTGGGACAGAGCCCCACCGCTTGGCTACCTGAGTTCACCTTTGCAACAAATTGGAAGGAATGTGGCTAAAAGGTACCATATTCCCTTCCCAAGATTTCTGCGCTTGGATCGCATTTCCTCCTGGTTTCTGTTCTGATGCCAGACAATGAGGAGGAGATGCGAAGCTTTGGTCCAAAAAATGGAATCTCTAACCCAAAAACTGCCTCTCCGTCCTATCATTGCTCAAGGGCTCCGCTTTCTTCATACAGGATTTGGGCAAACCAGGAACACCAGACCCACCAGAATTCCCAGGCCACTGACCAGCAGAGGCACTTGTGTTCCTTTAAACTTTCCATTAAAAAGGAGTATTTTGGGCAGCAATCCATCTGTTGTTCTTTTTATTAGTCAATTTAAAGAAAATGCTAACATTAAAAAAAAAATTTTTTCCCCCAAGGTCCTTAACGAGGTGACAAATGCTTCGGAAAGATTTATCCTAACCTTGTGCATTCCTTGAGACTGTACCATGGAATGCCACCGAAAGAAATAGAATCTAAAACTGTCATGACAACAAAATTAATTAATTAAATTAAGTCAATAAATAAAAATAAAGCTGTCACAAAAGTCTAGTCTTTGAACTCCTGCCATAGCTTTTTATTAGAACAGGGTGAAGTGCCCATGCTGTTGTTATTCTTTTCAATTATGTTTTACACACAATTTCAGGAATAATAGCAACATGGACACCAGCATGTTGTCCCCCTTCTAGTTTAAGCAACAGAAGGTCACCAGCACCTTGAATGCCCTCTTTGCCTTTCCTTGCTCCCTTCTGTTTGCCTCCATCTCAGAGGTGACCACTCCCCTAAATGGTAATCATTTCTGAGCTTTTCTCCTTACTTTGATTTCCTGTCTGTTCTATCCCATTGATCTGAGTGTCTATCCCTGTTCTAAAATCACCCAGTGTAAATTACTGAAGTTTCATAGTAAGTCTTCCTTTCTTGTGGGCCAAGCAGGATTCTCCATTCCCCTCACTCTTCCAACTCCCCTCTCTGAGCTTTGGCTTCTCAACTGCGCAATAATAGTATCATTGTGAGGATGACAATGCGATAATATAGGTGCATAGATCCTGGAAAGCATCATCGCTACCGACTTTGAATAGCAGGGGGCTTCTGCTCATTCTGGCCTCCGCTGGAGTCCCGGTTGTCTCTCGCCAAATGTGTCATCTTGGACCACTGTCTTTATTTTTCCAAACCTCTGTTTCGACATTTGCAAAAATTGGGATGATATTAGGGTTGGAAAAATTAAATGAGAAAACCAAGGAAATTTGTTCAGCATGTTGTCTGGTGCATGGTTAAGTACTTAACAATTTCATTGAAGAGTTTTAAGTAGGTTTAATTTTAAAAGTGCACTGTGCCTTAAGGCTAAAAACTATCTCTACCTTCACTCCTGAGTATCTACAAAAACACTTGCCTGGGAGTCGCTGTCAGGGAAGGCTGGCAGTCAAGAGAAGTTTGCAAAACCACCTCATGTGTCCTTGCAGCTTTCCTTTGTTTCCAGCTTTTTGAGGTGCGGTCACCTCAGGAGAGAAACTGTTCCTGATTCAAAGCTAAATTCTCCCTCCTGGGTCCTTCCTCTGGTGCCACCACCCGCTTTGCTAGTTTAAGGCTAATGCAAAGCTATTCTTAACTTGTTTTCCAGAATCAGAGGAAAGTTTAACATAACAAAATTTTATAGCTCCTGCCCAGTAACATATATTACTTAAAAAATAAAAATACCTTTCCCTTATCATGCATGATTCTTTTACATGAACAATTTTCCTGACGTATTGGCATAATATTCCACAGTTTGCTATGACTTGGAGGTTTATGGCCCTTCTGGGGCAGATCAGACTAAACATAATTCATTCATAGCTACTTTGTGCTCAGGGAAATAAACCCCTAAACTTAAATAACTATGGTGTGACCTCTGTAAAATATTATTTATGGTTCTAAAACAACTATTATGTAGATATCAAGATGTGCCAAATGGTATAAACCAAACACCAGTTAGCAAATGGGACAGCAAGTATTCCATTTATTTTTGCTTTCCTTTCTGGATATTTCTCTGCAAATGTTATTTCCATTTAAATGGATTCTGGGGTAATTATCTGGCAGAGGAAAGCAATGTTCATTTACATTTTATTATAGAATACTATAGTAAGTAAAAAAAAAATTCTCCTTTACAAAGCAGCACCACAGAAGTGTAAACATTTCATTAACTGACTGAAGTTTAATAGGAAAAACATTGAGTACCTTTGGGTATTAAGTAACTGTCCCATTATCAATGAATTAATGTAACCCATCTGCTATTCATTTCTGCAAATTAGTTTATGGAGGAAAACTTGATTACACGTTTAAGTGCTCCAAGTGGAAACTTAAGCTCAGCATTTCCATACTGTTAAGAATAGTTGTGCATCCTTAGCACTCCTTAGTGTAAGATTTTGAAATGTTTAGGACATTATTCCCATATCTTGTTTGTCTCCTCGATTATTTCCTTTGCATCCAACTACCTTGTAAGAAATAATGTGTTTGGTAGTGTAAAGTAATGGAATCATTGATTGCCTAACAATCATTCAACAAATGTTTGAGGACCCACCATGTGCTGGTCATTCAACTTGGCACTGGCAATAATAAAGATGAATGAGAAAAAAAAAATCTCAGCCCTCAAAGAACTAACAATCTGATATGGAGACATATAAGCAATAAGCAGTTTCTAGGCCGCAGAGCAAGTGCTCTGAAAGAGGAATGGGATACGCACAAAGCGAAGAGCAGACTGAGGACAGGGAGTGGAGGAGGCTGGGGAGCTTGCAGTGGGCTTCACAGAGGACACTGAGCATCGTCTGGAGGGTGAATGGGCAGATCTGGGTGGTCAGGTAGATGAGCAAGACTGGCACAGGCAAAGACCTGGGGGCATGTTGCATTCAGGCCTCTTTAAATCATTCAACATGGCTGGGATTTGGGGAGCCTTAGAGGAAAAGGAGATGAGGATTTAGCACTAGGCCTACCATAAAGGTCCTGTAGGCTCTTCTAAGAAATGTAGACTTCCTCCTATAGGCTGTACCTGGGTACTTGAGATTTTGAGTTGAGGGTAACCTAATGAGACCTGTGTTTTGGCTAGCTCATTGTGGCTGGGGTGTGGGGAATGAACTGGAGCCCACCGGGAAGGCTCCTCCAACTTTCAGATGAAAAAAGCCCTGACCAAAAGCAATGACAAAGAGAAACCTGGTTGAAACTACATTTGGGAATCACATCTCACTGGGATGTGGAAAGGAACAGGTAGAGGAGTTAAAGAAGCAAGTCAAGTTTTTGGACTGGGTAATTGAGAAGAACAGAGGAGTCCCTTTCAGCATTTGGCATAGTTCTGGGAAGAATGGGTTTGGGGAAGAGGTCAGTGAGTCACATGCTTATGCAGCCTGTGGGAAATTTGGGTGTTGCAGAGGCTGTTGGAAATAGGAGTTTAGAGAGAAGTTAAGATAAAGATAGAGGTTCTACCATTTATATGTACAATGTTTAATAATGTTTTTAAAGATTCATGGAAGTGAGTATATGAGCCAATCTGCCTAAGTCAAATTGGAGAAATACCATAGTTAATTTTTATTTATTTATTTATTTATTGCAAATTATGTTGATACGACCAGTAACATTTAACCACAAAAGCCCTGCAGAAAAAGAGTAAAAAGTATCTTACATTTCATCTCTTTCTATAAATAAGAAGTTTTGCCTTTCCTATTTTGGATTCTTTAAAAGACGGGAAATGTCTTTTACTTATTAAAATCATAAGAAGAGTTAATCAAGTCTTTCATTGAAAACACTCAAGTGGTCCATTTAATTACTAATACTGCCACATCCAGAAGTTATTAAAGTTATTCTTGTTTAAGACACTTCTTACTTTTAGATAATTCTGGCCAAAATTGAGGAAAATAGAAAGGAATATACTCCTACTTCATCAGTCTTAATGACTTTCTAAAAGCTCATTTGTTTTGATGGATAAGATTAATGAGACCACATAGTGTTAAGCACCTTGGACTTTCAGAACAAAGGCCTTTTAGAAGAACAAAGTATCATTATTAATGACATATCACTTACAGTTTTCATCAGTAATGTACGGTTTCAGCCACTTTAATGGGAACTTGAATGCTCAACGTGGAGGGCAAGGCTATTAGCAAAGGTTCTTGACAGTAATACCTTCGCCTCTAAGGAAAAAGATAAATCACACTCAAATTGATCAAAAAGACAGGCTGAGGGGTTCAGAAGAAGGTGAGCCACCGTTGGATTACTGAATGTCTCAAAGGGTTTGTCATCAATGAGTCTGCTGGTGAGCTCTGCCCTGGGTGCTGGGCTCCCTTCAGGACTGGTCTCTCTCTAAGCCTGCTTTCCTGACACCTTGCTGGCTTAGAAAAATGCCTCATGCTACAAACCTCATCCTTCCCTTTTATGTTATTTCTCCTATCTTTCTACACTCCTAAACAGTCTATGTTGGGTTTCATTGCCACTGGATTTGTCTGTCCCATGGTGACCTGCTCAACCACGTCCATGAAATAAAGAAATTCTACTGTGGGGGAATAACTTTTCCTCTCCCCTCAAGGTTCTTTTGGCTGGTCTAATAATAAAAAAGACATGTAGCAGATTAGCAAAAGAAAATAACCAAATTTAGGGGAAGCCCGCCTATCTGAGAAAGCCATAGACCCAACAAGAACAAAAGGCTTGGAAATAGAAAGAGAACATGGATACATGAGACATCCTGCGCTAGAGACAAGATAAGATGCTTCAGAGTCATGGCAGGAGGGTAAGAACATGCTTAGTAAATAAAAGTTTGCCCTGCCCTACAAATAGGTCAAAAGAAGCCATCTCTGATAGTCTTTCTTTCCATTTTAAATTGTGTTCATTTTTATTGAATTTATTGGGGTGACATTGGTTAATAAAAACATATAGGTTTCACTGGAGAGTATTATGCTTAGTGAAATAAGCCAGTCAGTGAAGGACAAATATCATATGATCTCACCTCTTACGGGACAATAATGAACAAAACTAACAACAACCAAAACAGAACCAAGTATATGAATACAAGGAATAGGCCTTCAGTGGTCAGGGGAACGGGGTAGGGGGGAGGGAGAGGTAGAGGCAAAGATGGGGAGC